>JADDOH010001869.1:0-54919 GCA_016648135.1 Agrypnia vestita
GCAGATTTTCGTGACGAAAAATAAAAAATAAAAGATTTTTAATCCGATAATCGTTTATAAAAAATAAAAAAAGAGTTTTTATAAAAACTTCTCTCAATTGTACAGAAAGCGATTTTTTAACTTTTTGCACTCCAGCTTAATCTCCTTTATATTCACTGTATTTTGTATTGTTTTTCGTTAGACTGTCGAAGATTTTAAGTCCTTAATATATCAAATAATTTCATAAAATGTTTTTGTTTTTCTTCTGAAGACTTCATACTGTCGCCGCCTCTTAAATTGTATGAATGAAAATTCTATGGACCACGTTTACCATAAAGCTATCGTCCGATAACTCGATATCTCATGAAAAAAAGACGAACAATTTGGAACGTAGTGACCAGTTTTTCATGTGCTCTTATCCATTCGCTTCTCTACTGTTTATTGTTCAGAATATTTAAAAATGTGTGAAATACGTACTCATTTAACGCTAGAAAGAGTATAAAAAGTGATCGCATCATTGAGTACTCATGAGTGAATTATTTGGGTTAACACAATACTGTCATAAAATGGTAGAAGCAGAAAAAATTGCACGTAATCAAAGATTTTACAAGAATCTTCTCCTTTAAAAGTAAAATTTCTACAAAGATCGTTAATAACTTAATGAATTCTAGAACCATTGCGATGCAACTTTGTCTATAAAAAGAGATCGAGTGGATAGTGCGCACTTAGTGCATGTCAGAGTTGTTTATTGTTACATTTCGGCGGAACGCAGTGTGGCCAGCGGGTGCGGACAATGACAATAAATTAAGCGGAGTACCTACCTAACAGGCGTTTGAAAATAAGCGCGACCACTTACGTGCTAATTAACGTGGATTCTCTGCGAGCCTGCGTGGGAATATTCTAGCAAGCGAGAATAAAGTGTTCCACAGACGAGTGATTGAGTGCGAAATATTGTGAATTTAAGAACGGTTCTCCGATTAAATCCACGTCCAATGAGTTGAATAAGTAATAAAGTTAAATATATTTTTAAATAGTTGTGTCTGAAGTTAGAAGCAAGTGCCGACCCGCTCTCCAGAGGCCTCGACAGTTTGAGAACGTTTGACGTGCACCGGCGGCGGAGGGTATACGCAGCTAATGGCGGCAAACAACGCTGAAGCTACTCGCAAATATTTACTCTACCAGGACCAGGTGTGGAGTGTTGCTGGAATATTCTGGAACATCAGCGCTCTTCTCCGGAATGCTCCGAGGAATTAACGGTTATTATTACATCTACACCCTTTGTACTGATTCACAATTATCGCTCCCGCAGAAGCTTTCAAAATTGTACGCCTATTCTGAACCTAAATGGGTCGATATTATATACCACTGTTCTAAGTACACTTCCAAAAAAAAATTAAAGTTCTCTACATATCTAGTTCTCTACATACATACATAACTGTTTGTCTGTTATGTCATATCTGGAGTATGCGAGGAGTGGCTGAACTGATTTTGAAATTTTAAGCTTTGTATCATCCTATTACAAGATTGAGCGAATACATTTTTAGTTTTTTGCTATTAAACAATATTTTTCATAAATTACAAATACTTTACCGTAACATAACATTACCTACGTATTTCACTTGTTTAATAAAAACTTCTACTTCAAATTTAGCTTACATCACAAGTTGAAATAATTTCGTATATGTACATAGGTGATGTATCATATTATAGTATACCAATATTCATTTAACAGATGTAAATACTCCTCCCATAAACTAGAGCTATTAGTTCATATTATGGTGAGTATAATAAAATATTTAAAATGTAATAAAATAAGTAAAATTTACTTTATAAAATCAGTGTGTACCTACTATAAAAATAAATAAATAAAACAATTTCTTTACCCTCTTTTCCTCGCTCATCCACATGGCCAAACCATCCCAGCGATCCTTTCTCTATTTTATCTACCACACAGCATTACATTCATCTCTCATTTGTTCGCATCTAACTCTATCGATCAAAGATTTTCCACATAAACGCCTTAGCGACCTCATTTCCACCCCATTCAGTCTACTTTCTTATTGACGATAACTGTATTTAGAGCGTCATTTACCTACTTTATTTCCCGTAGTCACTCTCCTTTCGGTGTCGTTCTCAGCCGTCTCTACTAAACATAATTGCCAAATTTGCCAAATTGCCAAAAAAATCGTTCACTTGTTTTAAGCATTCATTTTTTACAATTACATCACACTCTTACTCTTTCTTTCGTCTCTCTCGAATACCATCACTTTCGATTTGCTGACATTCATCAGAAGTTCACTCTGCATGCATACATCGGACACCCTGGACACCAGGCACTGCAGATCAGCTTCACTGTTAGCTACTAATAATGCATCGTCTGCGTATAGTCGGCAAGACATGGTGAGCCCGTCCATTTTTTCTCCTGCTTCTAATTGCTTCAGTTCTTTCATACAATTATACATGTACAGGTTGAAAAGCCACGGTGACATTACGAATCCCTATTTGACACCTTTTGTAATATCAAACCATGTGTGAATGCCCCATTATTTCTGACGCAAGCACTACTTCCCTCGTACAGGGATGCATTTGCCTGTTTTGATCAATTTTTACTGGCCATAATTGAATTCAGAGTATCACTTACTTTGTTTCCTGTAGTCATTCTCCTTTCGATATCGTTCTTAGCCTTGCCGTCTCTAATAAACATATTTCCCAATTACACAAACTCGTTCATTTGTTCTAAGCATTATCTACATTATTCTCAGTCACAAGTCTTAAAGATTTACGTGTTTTAATGAGACTAATAGATAACTAACAATTTAATATAAATGGTTTGATATTTGTTCACACTCTGGCGAAGTTAGATTTTCTTTTAGTATTACATAATTTATATTATATTTGTTTTCCCATCTCGAATTAATATGAAACGTGCGAATCTGAAATGTTGCCACATTGTACTTTATTATTCCGAGTTAAATGTCAGAGTGTGCTCAAAGTCACGCTTGTAAAATAACGCGCAAAACGAGAAAGTAATTGGTACACTCAAAAGATGCTCGTTTCTAAATTATCACCCAAGTGCGCATGCGTGTCACGTAACTGACGCCTTGAAGAATTCCAATTCTTTAATGGAAAATTCATTTTGTCTAAACCTTTTTGTCACTATTTATTATTATTTCAACAAGATCCTTGAACTTAAAAATTAAACAAATATATCATTGTGTACAGCGACAACTCGCTTGTGATATCACGTTTATTTTAGAATGATGGAACTACGTGAATGTAGAAAAATATTAAAAATAACAAAAATATTTTTAAATGACTATGGGGTGCATCATGATTCTTTTTAATACACTAAACTTTTTACATCAAAGTCTGTATGTCTGATTCTCTGTCAGTTTCTTTTTAAATAAGCGATTTTGGGTTCAGCGTGAGGACTAAGGGCCAGCGACCGCCAAACCTAAATTTTCTTCTGTCGATGTACACTATAGTATATAGGTAAGAAGGTTTCCATATTATGACATTTCAGTTCGGGGGATTTCGGCAGATAGCAGATAATACAGGTATAAAAAAATGAGTAAGTAAAACGTAAAAATAACAAACCTGATTTTTAATGTGTTTAGCGGGACAGTACTATACACTCATATTAATCATTGCCAGACGCTTTTCGCGGGTCATTTCTTCCATCAGACGCTTTAAAGCTCTATAAATTAATAATCATGTCATTTATATTTTAGTAGCAAATCTGATTTATACATATTTTATTCGGACCACCATTTATCAATATTACCTGATGTATTTAAACGTTTTGCTTACACATTTTTTTGGTACCTGTATTACCTGTTATCTGCCAAAATCCTCCGAATTCAAATGTCATAATATTTTAATCTTCTTACCTACTACAGTGTACATCGTCTAGCGATCGCTGGCTCTCACTTTACTAAAGGATAGCTCCTTGATGATTTCTGTACAAGTTGTGATAGAATTTCAATATCATCTTACTTACTTACTTACCATCACGCCATTTCCCGTGGGGGTAGGCAGAGAGGATAGAGCGCCATACTGTCCTGACTTACAGCTCTCGCCTCATCCACATTCATACATCTTCGCATGTAAACTCGTCGGTTGTTGAGGCGTCTAACGGGACCGTCTTCCAGTATCTGGCTAATCATGCCACGTCATCCCTAGTAGGTATTTATTATATATTAGTTATTCTGAAGATGAGGACATTGTTCTCAAAATTTCTCTCAAAATGATAAGTAATTTAATAACTATTAAAAACCTTGAACCTTTCCTGGATGCATATTTTATTTTCCATATTATGTCAAAGAATGGCGCTGCTTCTGTGGAGCTAATAAATCGACGCTAGATGTCTTTAGTCAGCCTGCGCACCCGGAGTACAAATGAAACTGCGCCCGCGCCGGCGTGAAGAAACATATTTGAATATTGCCTCCGAATTTTCGAAAAAAGAAAAAACAATTGCTCTCGTTTTCTTCTGCTGCAATGTGAATTTTTTTCGCATCGGATGAACGGATGTTAAAATTGATTAGTAAATATTATAATCATATTTTTTCCAGGATTTCACAAGTTTACATTCTTTCACGTGTTATTTGTGACGTGGAAGAACTATCAAAGACTTCTCAATATATCTGTTTAAAAAGGGCGCCACGAAGATTCTGTGACCAGACGATTTTCGACTGTCTTCCAAGCTGAAGAGCATAGTCTATTACGAGTCAGTGGTCATTTTGTGGGCGTATTGGTTTACTCATGTATGTTTTTCAGAGAGAAGAAACGAAACATATTGAGAGGTATTAATTGAATAGTAAATTCACTAAGCGGATGGCTATTTACACGTTGTCCACCTAAACACATACATTGATACAACATCTACAAATGCGAAATGCGCCAGGACCAGTGGAAAGGTTTTTCTCAAAAGATGGCCGCTTTAAAAATGTTGCCATGTAATCCGATGACGCAAATCGTTAAAAGCAATCCGACATTATGTCTGGCTGACATGGCACATGCCACCGCCAGAGGGTGGCTCCGTTTCCCAACCGGGTGACCACAAACTGTCAGAACAGATGACCTGCGGTTAATATTCTTGGATGTACTCCAAGCCCCGCTACAGGGTGCCCCCGCGCCAAACCGCAAAGTATTAAATTACGTCGTTTGAGTTGATGAGCCACGCGAGCGGCGGCCATTTGTATCAAAGTGCTTTACTTTGTCTTGTCATTATGAAAATAATATTATTATTACTACATTTTTTATTCAAGGAGGGCGCTAGGGGGTGCGGGAGGGTAACGGTGTACGAAAAATTTCTTCCGGGCAGGGTGATAGTGAGATGTCCTGAAAGGTGTATTATTATCCCCAGAGTACTAGAGTACAACTAAAGAAAACTTGAAACTGATGGCCTTCAATATTCCAACATCCAGCCAGTCTCCAGCATCGATGCATATTGAAGAAAGTTACAGGCCCCTCATAATCGATATGCCACAGCTCGCTGATATAATTTATGTTGTTTAATTTTTTCGCTCCATACTTTTATATATTTTTTATTTTATTTATTTATTTATTTTATTGTTTATTTTACATTTGTTTTAATATAAGTTACTAATAACTGCCACACTAGGTAAAAACCTGTTCTGTGGCAGTTATTCTCATTTGCTAGTTATGTAATAGTAACAAATAACAATAGTAAAGTAGTATAAACATAAAAAAGAAAACAGAAAGAATTTAGTAATCTGTACAATCATAAGAACAACATAAATCTAAAAGAAAATATACGTATAAAATCAAGATAAAAATTTAAGTATATTTTAATAATTTTTGTTTTTATTCCTTAATTATTTATTTAATTAATACACGGCACAACGTACCATTAAAGACTAGCTTGTTGGTCTTGTGGTTAGGACACTCGCCTCGTGATCCAAAGGTCGCGGGTTGAACCTCACTCCAGACTAGCAAGTTAGTCCTATTTTCATAGCATAAGCGCTTAGCTTAGTTTGAAAATAGTAAGAATATTGATGTGACACGTATTCCGTGTTCGCATCTCTATTTAAAAATAATAAAAAATAATTAAAAAAATAAAATAAAAATATAAAAAAATAAAAAATAAACAATGTATATAAACATGTTTAGATTGATAGGTAATAATAAAAAAATGAGATAAGGTGTAATTCTATCAAAAACAATTAATAAAGTGATATATAAAGAAAAATAAAACATTTGAGTGAATAAAATAAAGTATAACAAAATTACATCAAATGAAATAATAGTTATCAAATCAAATATGAAAGTCAACAATCAATAAAACTACAACAAATTAAAATAATTATGTCTGATTTTTTTTATACATGTTATGTACATGCTTGCGATAATTTCCGTCTATATACTATACCCTTTTATATTTTACGTATTGCTTGTATTATAATTTAATATACCTATGTATACCTACTTATATGGAATAAGTGGGACTGCACTACATACTGAAATAAAGACATAAATAAAATAAAATATTTTTCTTTTTATTTTAATACTTTCACGGAATCACGGCGGTGAGAGATATAATGAAACACTTAATTGAATAAGGTTTTACAGTAATCGCAAAAGTCACTGGACATAAATTTAATTATAGCACTATTCTTTAATTCACACTGATCACACGACTGCGGATCGCGTTGTCTATGTTTTCCGCTTTCTATGGGATTAGCCAGCTATCAAAAAAGAACTATTATACTGTGCGACGATGGCTGGCCCGTCTTTATACCATTTGTAATTTCGTGAAGGTTTCGGTATAATCCTGTGCTTTCGACTTACTTCGAGTTCCTTCTAAAATATTTCAGACTGCTCGGAAACCTTCATGACCTAATACAGTACTGTAACAGGTCACAAGGGCCTATTTTATTCGATTTTTTTTACAGCACCAAGTACTTAAGAGTATACCTACCTATTAAATTGTTATTTGTTATGCTAATATAAATGATAAATGTGCATCAATACATTATAATGCACATTTATCATTTATACTAGCCGTACATCCGTGAAAAATCACGGAACATAAAATTTGATTAACCCTAATACATAATATACTATATTTTTGACGGTCCACGGAGAGGCAGTGGTAGCAATGTCGCTAGTAAAACGTAATTTCGTTAAGTCGTGGATTTGAACGAAATTATTTTCGTTAAGGGAAGTTACGGACAGGCAGCCAGCAAAGAAATTATTACGTTTGATACGAGGGTCGATCAAAAAAATACTCGGAGTTTTTGTTTTTCTACCAAAAAAATATTTATTCATCAATGTTAAATTTATTCTCTTCTAAATAACCCCTTTCAGATATAATAAGTGGCACCGCTTTTTTCGTTCTTCGAAGAACATCTGGAACCCATTTTTCGGTATCCTTTAGAAATTCTGTGTTAATCTTCTCAATGTTGACAAAACATCGTCCTTTCATGTTTTTTTTCATCTTCCGGAATAGGAAGGAGACACCGGGGGTCTGGCAAAATGGAGGCAGAAGCATCATTACTTTTACTAGTTGTAACCTATCAAAAATGACGGTATATGCCGGTTCCTAAAGAATAATTGTTTACTTATTTGTAACTGTGTAGTAATAACGACTTTTATCAAAATATTTGGCACCCTGCTATTTTAAACCCTGGCGACTGTAGCGATTGTTCGTGCGTAAAACTAACGTGACAACATAATTAAATAATGAATATTATAAATAAAACAGACAACAAAATAAAATGAGAAAAAAAGATCCGTTACCGGGAATCGAACCCGAGTCCCCCGGGCGGGAGTCGAACATCTTACCACTATACCACTCAGGAGATGCCATCGACCGCGGAGAAAATGTTTATAAGCACTTAGTGTACCTAAAGAAAATATATTGTGCGCTGTAGGTATATGTAGTATTTTGGAAGGGTCTCGCACATGCGATGATGGCGACATCCGTAAGTCTTCACGTTCGAATTTGCTAGCCCGAGGTTCAAGCCCCATCTCCGGCTTTGAATTCAAACGAAATTACGGACGTTACACAAAGTTACGGGGACAGACAGATGGACGGACGGTCGGGCAGACAATGAAATTATCATAATTGGGATAATTATTTTAGAACTTTTCAAAATGTATGTATTTTTATTTTACAACATCCTCATTATAGTACACAGACCACCGAACTATTTTATTGTTTAATAATAATAATAATATTGGATTATTTATATAGCGCCATTTTTGTGAAAATTTCACCTCAAGGGCGCTTTACACACAAAAAACTCTTACATACTAAAATCATAGAATCACAAAATGAAAAAGAAAAGAGAAAGAAAAACAGTTCAAAACATAAAATAAACATAAAAAATGTTTGAAGGTATGTTTAATTTTAATAGAGAATTAAGGTTTTTTGCTTCTTATACCTCATTATTACGTTACACCACGTTATTATTTGAGCCATCTATCGTTACATAATTATTCATATAATTATATATTTTGATAAATGATTAATACCAATGACATATGCGATACGGTATTGGAAGCGTTATAAGTTTTATTTAGATTTCATTAAATTGAAATATTAAAATAAAACAAAGTAACTAAATATTTTTAAAAAATAACGTATTCATGTACTTTATTTAAAAAGCATACAGTGTTTTCATTTTATTTAATAACAATTTTTAAATTTTACTAATCTCGAAAACGGAATGAGATTAGCTATTGGATTCTAGTTACGGTTTCGTATGGATATTTGAAATTATTAATGGGGATATGGGGAAGTAATTGATTTTTGTATTACATTATAGTTTATATTATAATTTTTAATATTACAATTACAACAAATAATTAGTTTTTGTTCAGAAATATTGTAATCTTTGTTCCATTTTTGATAATATCGATAGAATAGAATATTTTGCGAACCAGAAAAACGTGTTCTATGCTGGGATATTTAAAGCTTTTTTAATTGAAATGAAATGATAAAAACTGTATTGGTTTGGAGAATCGGTTTAATTGCATTAGGACGCTTGGCTATACGTGTTTTATTCGTGGTATTTTTCTCAGACACCTCAGTAGATAGGTACCTATAATGATGTGAGAAAAGCGATATGTGTAAGAAAGAGGATATGAATGTGCGGCGTTTTAATCTCTAGACCTACTTTCCTGGAAATATAGCCTGGAGGTGCCTACGTATGTGAGGAATGCTTAGTTAAGTGTTCAGGTATAGCATTCCGTTATATACTTTCCGTACTTTAAACATTGTGGGGTATAAAAACAAAGGTAGTAATATCCAAAAAAATCAATGCAGTTATCCAGAATTACTAATTTGTAATGTACTGAATTCAAGATTAAGTAGAAAACATTGCATATAAATTTGGAAAAATGATTATGGAAGGGATAGACACATAAAATTCAGATTTCAGTACAGTTTAAATTAGTAATTTTCGGTGACTGCATTCAATACATTTTTAAAAAATGTTATGTATTGCTGCGTTTGCTTTTATATCCGACGTATAAAAAATCGTTAAGGAATAGAATTAGGTATGTTTTTTTATGTATATACCGCTAGGACAGTAAAATTACTAACTAATGTAAAACTTAAATTCAAACATCTACAAGAATTTTTGATGGATTATAGCTAGTAACTCTCATATTTTTCGTTATCATAAATATTTAACATAGCCAAAATGGTTTATCGTAGTTTTCCGGATTCGAAAAATTCTGGATCGTGTCCAGGAGGAATAATATTGAAATATTTTGTCGATGTTTTCTTTTGATTTTTCCACTTTCTTTCAACTTCTACTTTCTACTTTTTACTCAAAAATAATAAGGATCTTATCGCAAAGTGATAATCCAACTCTGAATAACTACTTCTAATCTCGGTGGGTTTTAGAAGATGGCATTCTTCCTCGTTGTTTTGTTCCAGCATCTTAAAGAATTATCCCAATCTTCTCGCGCGTTTAAAGATTAGATGTGCGAGCTTCCCTTAACCATCCACTACTCACCCTCGTCTTGATAATATCCTTTTTGTTTGCCCGCCTTCCTTCAACTTTCGCAGAGATCTCGCGTCTAAGGGATGAGATTGCGAGCTGAATACGGGGTCAGCACCTCCCTTTGTTTGTGCCGCACTCGCGCGAACGTGTAAAGCGCGGAGGTATCGTAAATCAGGGGCCGGGGGTGGAAGCAGCCCCGGTCGCCGAACAAAATATCCGAAATATGATAAATCAGTCGCCCGAGACGTTGAAGGCTTCGACGATCCGCGGGAGAGATCTGGAAATGAGAAAATAAGGGCGGAATAAGTGTGACGGGGTTGTAAAATGTGATCCGACTGAGATATATTAATATCAATGTGATAGGTCATGAATATTTAATGCGTACACTATTATATTGAGTCCAATCGTATCTCGAAGTAAAATAACATAAATTCACGAAGTAGCATGTCTACAATAGCAACCGAAAAGGCTTGGGTTGGGGAAGAGATAGACTACTCATAAATCGATGTGGTTATCTATATCTATGGTTAATATTACATGTATATATTGTCACGGGACGTGATTTTGGGAGGCAAATTAAAACACTAGAAATTAATTTAGTTTAATTTATTACCAAAGAAATTTACTGAACGTGAGTTAAATTGTAGAACCGTCCGTAATTTTACAGTCGCTAAATGTCTCCCGAATATTTCATACACTTATAATTGAACTGTTCCTTAATTAGCACCAATTAACGCTGTCTCTATTGCTTAGATCACTTCTCATAAATTTTGTTAAATTTTCGGTCGTAGAAACTCGCTCCGGTATTTTCGCTTTATTCCGCTGGTATAACTAGTACTCACACTGCGTTTGCTCACTTATTAATATCTTGTGTGGTAATATCACGAATCACTGATGACCCTGTTTTCGCTGCGGAGATACCGCACTTGTTGTTACGAAGTGAACTGTTGACTCCAAGTTGCGTTTCGCCTTTTATGGGTACATTCCTCCGAAAGGTTTGCTCTAGAGATGACGAGAAGTCTATAGAAAGTTCTAGGCTTTTCCAATGAAGTATTTTAGGGCGCCATGAATTCTTCGAGATAGCGAATGTGGTCACCCCTGACTAACTCTGCAGTGCGTGCGTAATATTGCGCTTACGGATGACTGACCCTTTTTTTCGTGATGTTGTTTGGTTATAATCAGCGTTCAGTAAGTACACAACCTCGCTACAATATAGTTCTTATGTGTTAAATTTGAATGCATTTATTTCCTGGGGATTTGCCATTTTTTCTTATTTTTATTGTTCTCAAATTTGTAAATATTTTATTTCTATCTTGTATAAATTATATGTACCAGGCGCGTAAAGTAAGTATATGGAAACAAGTCGTACGTAAATATATATTTACTAGCCCTACACCCGGTAAAAATCACGTGACATAATAATTGCAGGATTTTGAAGCTGAATGAATAGAATAGATGGATTGTGGGATATGAAAACAAAGGTAGTAATATCAAAAAATAAATGTTTTTATTGCAGTCACCGAAGATTACTAATTTAAAATGAACTGAATTTTAGATTTTCAGGGCAACTCTGTTGTGAAAAATCCTCTGTTACAACAGTCAGCTTTACAAAAAATCCTTAAGGCGATCGTCATGCAAAGTGAGAAAATTTAATTTTTCTCATATTTTCTCTTGCATTTTTATCACATTTTTGTATCAAAAATATATCATATTAAAATTTATTCATCAGGTTCCATATATTTTAAATACGAATATGTTATTAATAAAACACTAACTAAATTATTTAATCATTTAATAAATTACCCAACGACGGATGTTTCAAAAATGAAGAAAATTGCTGCACTTTGTGGGTTTTCTATGACTAAATATCTCCGTGAGATGTATTTTTTCTCAATAATTTTAGAAAGTAGACGATTATCCTAAACCTATTAAAATTATTGCAAAATCTATTAATTTATTTACTTTCAATTTATGAAAAATATACAAAACACACAAAAAAAAAACTTTTTTTTGTGTTTTTTTTTTAATCCTTTCACATGGTCGAAAACTTATTTTATTTCAATAATCAAAATAATAGATATTATTATTTAAAAATAAAATAAAAAATCCACACCCTCACCTAACACTCGACTCCTTTACAAATTCTTTTATATGGAAGGAAGAAGGAGCAGTACCTACGGTAACGAAACCGGTAGACGTTAAAAAAATAATCATTGTGGTTTATACAAAATTTTTTAGTTTTCTCAAATAAATAATTATGTCCAACCATCGCTATAAACATCAAAAAATATATTTAAAAAAACTCATCAATTGTATATTCCTCGGTCTATCGATCAAAAAAATTTCACACACGCGCCTAATTGACCGAATTCTCACCGCATCCAGTTTACTTTAGTTCTTTTTTGCCAATTCCAGGCTTCACTTCCATACCTTAAAGTTTGCACCAGAACTCCATTTTGTAGCTTGCTAGTCTTCATTCATGTAATAGATTCTTATTTACGTAATTTCCTCCTCTCGATACCTTTCTAGGCATCAATATTTCTGACTAAATTTAATAAATAATATTTGAACCTAGCAACGCCGGGCATGGACCTCTAATTACAAATAAAATGTCCATTAATTTATATGCTAAAGGTGCAAAATTTCCGAATGACATTATCAAGTGTATAATAGATCTGGTTAGTCGATTAATTCATATTCCTTACACTGGTTTACGATGCTTTTAAACACATAGAGGAAACGGCGATAACTATAAATGGAAACTGTGGGAACCCGACCTTTCTAACAGTCATACCAGTTGAATAACAACTCGACCTACGCGCAATTTTATAGGATTACTATAGACTTATTAGTACGCCAGTCAGAAATACAATAAAATAGACGTGTTGAGTGAGTATTTCGGATTTACAGTGCGTTTTCTACCATACGCCGACAATAGGCATGAGAACAGTATTAGAATTAAAGAATGAGTAATTTTAAAGATGAATAAGATTTTCAATAAAATAAGAATATAAAATTGTACAATCCGCCATTTTAACTGAAACAACAATCAGAGCGAATGGCGTCACGCCTAAGTAACGTAGCGTAGTGTCCCCGACACGGAAATAGTTTAGGTTCTAGGGGCTACGTGATGTCACTACATCCGATTACGTCACGATCTTTATTTTTTTTTATTATTTTTTTTTTTTCATTTATTAGAGACACTAACAGGATAATGGGTACATGACACTCAGATAATAAACATTGTAGTGAAGACTATGCCCATTATCCCAATTACAAGTGTCTTCGGCATGCTCTAGTAACATGTATTTTTGTAATTAATTATATTTCACATGTACATTTATGTATATTATATATTTGTGTTTGAGTGTAGTGCGATTAGTATTTAATGATCTATAGGTTCATGTCGTCGTTTAGAAAATGGATGTTGTGTATGAGTGAGTTTTTGAACGAAGATAACGTGTCTGCAAGAATATCAGCATCAATGTTAGGGTCGGCACAATACAAATTATATGTGCGACACAACCTTGTAATGGGAGAAAAGTAACCGACATTATTAGTGTGCTGACTTATTCTGAAGAACTCAGGGTTTCTTATACGGGGTTTAACATGCAAATTTATATCAGATAGACAGAGAGAATCAATAGCTCCGCTGAGAATCTTGTGTAGCACAATGAGATCGGATATTTTTCGTCGGGACTCAAGTTTGTGCATCTTGAAAAAGGCTTCTTCTTTATTACTTACTTAAAAACACTTCTTTATTATTATTTACAGAGGTTCAAAATATGTCACGTAATTACGAAAGAAAGACTACCAGACAAGACTGGGATGAAGAAAAAATGAAGAGAGCAAATCTGAGTGTACATAGTTAATGGAACTAGTAACAAAATTATATTTGCAAGTGACGTGCGCGTAGTTCTCACCTCAAATTAGACCTTTCGAAGAAATACGCTATTCTATTGAAAATATACTTACCTACTATAAAAAACTCACAAACGTAGAGATGGGTTAACGTAATATTATACGGTTTCATTAGGAAAGTACACAGTTCAGGACGAGTTTTTTCTCGATTTGATTAGATCTAAAAAACAAATTGAATAGGCGCAAACAAGTGAGATAAATAATGAATTGATATGAAGTTATATACAGAAACATCGGAAACAAAACATCTAGCCCTAGAAGGAATTACGGCTAGAATTTTAAATAGCCTTTTTCTTAAGATAAGGATTATTTAATTAGTATTTTTTTCCCAGAATCTTTACTAATGCACAGCTTTTTTGCTTGTATGTGCTGCACGCCACTGACATACTTATTATTAAGGACCCATTGGGTAACATAAGCGACATTACCCCTTCCTCTTTACCCCACCCCCCTCCCTTTGTTATATTTTTCATGCAAATATGTACCATTCGACCGATCTGACTCAAATTTTGCAGACTTATTCTTTAGGACCCGGCAGGTAACAAAGGAATTCCCCCCTCCTTGACCCTACCCTTCTCCCTGATATATTCTCTATAAATCCATTCCGTTTGACGGATTTCACCCAAATTTTGCATACTTTTTCTTAAGGACCAAACAGAAAACATAGGTGACCATTTTAACTCCTCCCCCCCTAACAAATCCCCCTCCCCCGCCTCTCCAATCCCCAATACATTTTCTATATAAATCTACACAGTTTGACAGATTTTACTTAAATTTTGCTTACTAATTCTTTAGGACAAGGCGAAAAACATAGGCCATATTTCTCTTCTCCACTTTTATTCCACTTCTCCCACTGATATATTTTTTATACAAATCTGTACAGTTTGACAGATCTGGCCCAAATTTTTCATATTACTGGAATACTAATTTATCTTTATCTTTAATTTTATTAATTTATCTTTATTAATTTATTATTCTTTAATAATTTAACTTTAGAACCTGGGGGAAAGGTTCCCCAGGACTCCCCCTTCACCTTACCCCATCCCCAATATATATTTTCTTTACATATCTATACCGTTTGACCGATCTGATCCAAATTTTGCATACTTATTCTTTAGCAGGCAGGTAACATAGGCTACATTTCCCTCCTCCCTCTATCCTTTCCTCCACCCCTTTTTTTCATGCAAATCTGTACCATTTGACAAATTTGACCCAACTTTTCATACATATTTCTTTAGGAGTTTTTATTTTAGATATTTCTGTATAAAATAGACGCTTTGCCAAACAATGGCACCTTTTTACCCTCCACAAACTTATTTTTAACTCAATTCTCAACCCGTGCAATACCGGTAGGATTCGGTTCGCCGATTAGATTAAATAATTCGGAAGAATAACATATATGTATATATCTGTATCAAAAATAATTAAGCTAATAAGTTCAGGTCATAAATCCTATGGCCACCCTATAAAGACTTCCATACATGTTTCCCACATAAATAGCTCCTTCTCTGTGAGACTCATATAATTTTTTTTAAAAAGAACATACTCACTTACTGAAATAGTTTTTGTACCTACTACATAGAAACGAGTAATTGACAGAGAGTAAGGAGAATGGGTATAAATATTTTTATATATATATTTAATTTTCAGTTTGTATTTCTTGAAATATTAAAATGGTTATTTTAGTGCACGTCGCGCCATTAGTCGATTCGCAAATAAATAAATTACTCATCAATTACGAGAGAGTTCGTGTAACAAAAACAGCTGAATTAGAAAGATAAAAGGGGCGATTCATGGAAAAAAGGTGAACCTTGGCAATTTATTATAATTATCAAAAAGAAACCTGTTTTTCGTTATTCAACACTTCCGTTAGATCCTCTTTACAGAAGTTCTTAATGTTTTATTCAGTTTCGAAATTAATTAGATAGTAACGACAACTGTTGTCACAATAGGTCTCGACAAATCGGAAGACAACTGTGACTTTCAATCTCTAAAATTTAATCGATGTGAATGTCGTCTTTAGCGTCTTGGCATCCTGAAGTCACCGTGTACTTCTCGCAACTCTTTTCTGTTTACGGGTCCACCTCAGTCCAGTGGCTCTTTTCGTCTTCCAGTCCGAGGTCTCCTCTCAGTCACCTTTTTAGTCCTTCGTCTTCGAATTTGGTTTAACAACGTATCCACTTAGTTTTTTAGTTCACGTAGAGAAACCCAACATACATCTCTCCGTGACTCTTCGGGTTACATCAACCACTCTCATCGCGGATTCATGTATGAAGGAACAGTGAATGGCCACTATCGAATCGAATCACTGTCTGCCCTTCGTATTAGCTAATTTCTGAGATATCATATCGATATTAAGGCATTGGCCCATTGAGCTACGAGATGACATTTCAACTTCCAGTATTAGGCATTCATTCAAACACTTTTCATTTAAGTTTTCCAACGGTTGTCGTTCTATCGGTTGGGGTACCAAGCTGTCGCCGTTTCAATTTTGGTCCTACCCTCAAAAACTTCATTCGTTATTCTATCTCGCACACCGAACATAATCCATGCCTTGGCTCGCTGGACTACCGCTGATGAGACCTGCTCCAGGTGCCCGAGTTAGGTCAGGACTGGAAGGATGCACTGTCTGAAGATATGGTGAAGCGACTACATGTCACAACAGAATCAGTATGGCGACGCAGCGGTAATGAGACTGAGTATAAGAATGTGGACAAAATATAATATGAAAAATTCTACATAACAATTTCTAATCCATTTGATCACAGCGTACCTCCGCAAAGAATTATGTTTTGAGGTATTGCGGAATATTAGCTATATAATATGTTTTAATTTCCCAAATTCTACTCATACTATTTGATTAAGCCTATCGATTTATATTCTGAAATTTTGACGCCCCAGCTGACAAATATTCCACGAACTTTATTTTCTACAAAACAACGTGGTTGATTGCCCGAAATTAATTGGAAGAATTGGGATAAAAGGGTTCCAGGATTCTCGATACTAGTAGATAATTGTATACGTAATGTACCTATAATGGACTCCTTTATAAAATGTGATCTACCGAGGCGTCTGCGAGACGTACTGATTCCCACACTTGCACAAAAATTATGGAAAACGGTGATTGACTTGAAATATGGTAAGAAATATACAGGGTTATTTGGAAAACATTAATAACTCCGCAGGACCACAGTCCTGCCTTGATTATGAGTCGGAAATGTTCAAGCAGCCATGACCTTTTACATTTTACAGTTACATTTTGCATTTTTTTCAATGTTTCTGACTTATTTTTTACAAAACGTTGAACATTCGTTATTCATTCGTTTCAATACAAGTTAAATAAAATGATGAAAATCTAGCAGAAGTTCCAATTGGAATTCGAAGGTTTTTATAATTTTATTAGACTTGTATTAAAGGGAACGATTTTTTTAGATTTGATATAAGTTACTGTAGTGATAGTCCAAAGATTTATAAAAAATCAGTCAGAAATATTGAAAAAAAATTCAAACTTCGCTTATCTCCATAACTATTGATATTAGGTCATGGTTGCTTGAACATTTTCGATTCATAATCAAGGCAGGTCCTGCGAGGTAATTTATGTTTTCCAAATAATCCTGTATATATCATTCAGAATATTACAATTTACATTCGGCTTCGTATTCGTTGGTCTTTCCTGTCAGATATACCGCATACATCAATCGTTAGGTCTAGAATAATCTCCTTTCCTAAACTGTCATTTTAAGGGCCGGTCTTATAAACGTCCGTTAGTTAAATTTCAGACCAAATAAACTGAAATTTGATACAAACGTCACTTTTTTCGTCTTATAACAATCCGTTAATCAAATTTTAGTAAAATTTTACCGGCGGCCGATACCGACAGTCGAACCACCAGTTTACCGTCCGTTAGTTGAAACTGACAGAAGTATGACAGATTGACGTATTATTTTTTAAGGTTAGGTCCGCTGTCAATTTGCGTTTAATGCTGTTTGTTTAATATGTACATATATACCGTGCTGACTGTTGCTACATTTTCAAGGAAAAATGTTTTCACATAACGATGTCGAGCTATTATTGTATTCAAGTTCGTCGGATAAAGAACAAACTCGACGACAAAGAATGTTCAATATACGAGTAGATTATTTTAATATTTTAGATGACGCAGATTTTATCTACCGCTTTCGCTTGTCAAAAAGGTCTGCTCAAGAGCTTATATGAGCTTCTAGAAGATATTGGGAACAATGTAAAAAGGCGCATCCGTAGGAATCTGACATTATCACCAACTACAAAATTGCTTGTTGCCTCGAGATTCTATGCTCTAGGATCAATATTATTAGCTGCTCAGACTAAGTTGGGGTTTTAAAGGCTATTACCAATGTAGTGTTGTGGGAAGTATCCCAAAAATCTGATGCGAGCGAGAAATTTTAGATAGAAAATAGATATAATTCGCTTTTGACAGCTCTAAAATCATAGACAAGAGCAGTGCGATATTGCGATACTTACGGACGGTAAAAAAAGTTTTATAAGACGAGCATCGGTAACATTTATAAACGAACGGCCATCCGTTAGTATATTGTCGATTGACTAACGGAAATTTGGTCTTTCGTTTTTAAGACCGGCCCTAAGGCATTATGTGGCCAAACAGTTTTAAAAAATCTTCTGTCTAAAGATAATCTATTTCACAAAGCGCAAAAAAGTATCTACGAGTACTGGTGCATAGAACCAGTGCATCTTTTGGATTGGAACGCGTTCGTGGATGGTTTCCTATCCTATCCTATCCTATCCACAACGCGTTCCAATCCAGAAGATATATAGTTAATTCACAATTCTACAGGTAGAATCCTGCTTAAATTGTGAGTCGAAAATGTTTAAGCAATAATGCCCTAATATCAATAGTTATGGAGATAAGCGATTTCAAAACTTGTACTTTTTTAATATTTGTAAAGGTTGGACAACCACAGAAGTAAAATATACATAATTTTACAAATTCATTTACTTTAGTATAAGTCAAAAAAATATATATAAATCATGTACATACTGTCACATCGAAATGGTTAAATTACGGAAAAAATTAAAAAAACTGAAAACTGAAAAAAAACATGCAAAATGTTTATTTTTACTTCTTAGTTTTAACTGCATTAACTCATAGTGTAGTTGTGAGACACATAGATTACAGTTGTGTTATCAGATCCATCAAACCAAACACACTAGGATCATAATTCGAAAAAAACACCAATATTTTAAAAATCTTAGTTTTATTTTTACGCATCGCTGTCACAGAGGTACCTACCTTCGCACCAAATCGGTAGCCTTATTAACAGGCAGATAACTTTGGTCAGCTAAAAAAATACATAATATTAGTATAAAGAAATACTCTTTGTTTCTCCCGTGCACTTCATTATTTAACTGGTTGTTTTTCACTAGAAAAGCTAAATTTTTGATAAAATCAGCTCCATGCATGATATTTTTGTTTATTATTTAATTTAAAATAAAATTTTACATACTTTCTTATGATGTAACGAATGAATCAATGGACGTCATTGAAATGACGAAAAGACGTGATGCGTCACCCTTATAAACCTTGAAAATTTCCTATCTGAGGTGATTCTGACATTTCTGGGACGACTTATGGTTAACGGGCGTATTGATGTGTACCGACGCAATGCATAAGCGAGTGGAACTTAAAATAAATAAATAATAAAAATGTTCGGCACTTTTTTAGTCATTTTATTTTTAATTCTTTAATTTTCTAGGTTGCTGGGTCATTATGTCAATAACCTGTTAAGTTAACACTTTGTAATAAATACGCTTGTATCCGTACTGCTCGCATCACCAGCGTGCTGTAGCGCTTAAGACGTCTGACTAGCAATCTAAGACAAATTAACCAACATAAATTATAAAGTAATTTATGTTAACGTTTAGAGAGGATAGAACACCAGACTCTTCTATCCTGACATACCACTTTTATCTCGTCAACTTGTATATATCAGACATATTCTTTGGTTGTTGAAGTTAAACAGTGCCGTAGCCTAATATTTTATTTATTTGATTATGCCAAGTATTTTCGGACGGCCTCTGTTTCTTCTCTCTCTCTCTCTCTCTTATTGTTTTATGCGGTTTATGCTCCAAATAACTGTAAATCTACTTCTTATATGTTCATTTTCCGCTCTGATTTTCCGTATACGTGCGTAAGCAATTGCATTTCCACCGCATTCAGTCTACTTATGTTCTCTTCCATTTCCTATCTCCACTTCCACACATTTACCGCGCGGGGCTATCGGTTATTACACTACCTTTCAAAAGCAATCCGCACAGACACACTGCTTTGCAATTGTGCAAGTACATCAAATATATTCGAGTGCATTACAAAATAAGTGTGAGAGCCATTTCATAGGAGGAGGTTTGAATTATTCAAATGAGATGGTTAGTTCTTCGGAGATCTCGTGAACTTGAAACAAAAATCTCGGAGTCAGCCACGGCGGAATGTTGTTCAGAAGCGATGTGGATGGTGTTTGTTAAAGATGTAATTACCCCACCCCTCATCCCATCTCGCCCTTTACCGCCCAACCAACCCCCGGATTTATGCGTAAAGTTTCGCGAAAACAACATAAACTCTAGGCCGCTCTTTCAGATTAACTGTAGGGGTCAAATTATTCCCTCGTCTTGAGCGAGCCGCCAATTTACATAGAACACCGCAAATTTAATTAATTCAAAATAATCCTTTATAATTAGTCATTTTAAAAAGTCTTTAAAAGTAAAGCTAACAAACACATCGATAACAACTCAATGCAGCGCACAAAAACGCGGCCGTTAATTTTACCAAACGATAGCTGTTTAATTATTATCATTATAATTATTGAGATAATTCATATTACAAATATGGTATATTAATTAATATAGACCTGTCAACACATATGCCCGTTCACTAAATTTATTCTTCTGGCAATGGTTGATCGGTTCTACAACCCTTCCTGCAGCCGAAGTAGAGGCTGACCTCAGATTTTGGTGTCTACCATTCAAGTTGTCTGGGATACAAAACTCTGTGATTCGCTACCCGGAGTAC
Source organism: Agrypnia vestita (assembly GCA_016648135.1). Classification (NCBI taxonomy): domain Eukaryota; kingdom Metazoa; phylum Arthropoda; class Insecta; order Trichoptera; family Phryganeidae; genus Agrypnia; species Agrypnia vestita. The sequence goes on from JADDOH010001869.1 coordinate 20,938, forward strand.
CTTCTCTTCGCACATATTTAGTATATTTTCTTCTGCCAGGCTCAAAGCCCATATTTCGCTGTCATATTACCAATCTGTTTTAAAGTACACATGAAAGACAAGCCAAGTATTGCCAGAGTACGTGAGTTTAACAGGCAAGGTTGGTGGTAAGGGAATGTGTTACAAGGTATGAGAAAGTTGTAAGAAAATACAGGAGAGAAGGAGCCATACATCTGAATCATATTTCCCTTCCAACGCTGGTTATTGAAGTTCATGATATTTTTGTACATTTCAAGTAGGTGCCTGAATACACTTTAAAGATTTTTTTTTAAAAAAAAAAAAAAGCTATTTTACATACATAAAGCTTGTTTTTTCAACAGCTTACGAATTGTACCTATGTACACAAAAAGACAATGAATACCTACTGGTAAAAAATGTTTTTGTTTAGTAATCTTCTTTATTTATTAAACGATTCAAGTAAGTACCTATTTAATTTGCGTCACTTTAATCCTTCAGAAATGAGTTTGGAAAGATATGAATTGCATGTATTTTTTGCACAAATTTGAACTTGGGCAGTACGAGTACTTACGCATCTCAAACAATGCACAGTATTAACAATAACAAATAAATTTGTTTTAAATCTACATTTATTTTATTTTGCAGGCTTAAATGCTTGTAATTTGAGACTGGACATTAGGGTGGGCCACTAATGTATGGAAAAAAATTCATGTTGTATTGAAATGTAATAGTGAAAAAAGGTATAATTAAACGAATTAACTTTATTTATCACCACTTGATTTTTGGTAAAACCAACCGGTTTCGGAAACAACGTTCCTTCGTCAGGATATACTTAATACTATTGTGTGCGTGCGCGCTCCTGTGTGTTTGTGTGTGTGTGTGTGTGTGTGTGTGTGTGTGTGTGTGTGTGTGTGTGTGTTTGTGTGTATGTATGTGTATGTGTGTGGGTATTAAGTATGCCCTGATGAAGGAACGTTGTTTCCGAAACCGGTACATTTTTACCAAAAATTAACTGGTGATAAAAAAAGTTAATTCGTTTAATTATATTCATAATGAATAACCACAAAGTAATAGCAAAATACAATAGGGTGAAAAAAGGTTGCTAATAATTTATTTTAATTATACAGGTACAAAGTTTTTACAAAGAATTTACAAACGGTATAGATAGATAAAAAAATTCAAAATAATTACAAGAAAATCATGTTTTATTTATTTAAAAATAAAATATGAAATCAGAACTTGACCTTCAAATACAAAAATCTATAAAATGATTTTTTTACAACTTTGTTTATTCATATCGTTATTTACGATGAATCCAAACCTTATACACTTAATCGAGATCAAACTTTTTTCATTCAATATATAAGATTTAATTCTTATTACATTGTCTACGTGTTTAACATTCAATTTGTCCAGTTATTTATTATTAAAATATATAATTATCAATGCCCATATAAATCAATGTAATGTATATGTGTGTGATGGCGCGCAAGGGGCTGCGCTTGTGGGTGTGTGTGTATGTTCACTTTCCGCGTATAAATCATCGAACTCCCATATAAACCTGACCGGCGCCGATAGAATTAACCGAAAAATTGTATCGCAAGTAATGCCGCGTCTGACATGTCACTTTTCAATAATCATATTAAGAAAAATGTATTTACAAAGAATTTCAGAAATATTAATATGTAAACTCAAAGGATTAATATGTATACTCAATCAAAGGATACACGAGCATTTTGACATTTGCAGTCAATCGGCTGCATAGAAAAAATAGAAAATAGAAAAAAGATTTATTTATTTATTTTTTGTTTGTTTTGAGGTTTGATTCTCTTATCCAATTCAGACACCCTATTGTCTACTTCAACGATCCGGTTCAAGCAGAAATCAATCGATTTACTTATTTCGGTTTTTAAGTTCGATAATTCTGTTTTAAATTCCTGTCTAATTTTCGCGATTTCTTCGAGAATGGAAGCAATATTCTCCTCCAATGAGTTGTTTAAAGGCTTATTGGTGGTCTTTGTACTTATTGTGTCTTGGAAGAGGCTAGTGCAATTTTTTTTACACTTCCAACTTTTTGATTTGTCACCAAGTTTTCGGAAGTTCCGTTCACTCTGGCCAACGCAGGAATAATGGTAGGTATCGTTGCAGACAGAGCAAGTTAACGCGTCCTCAAGCAATAGCGGGGATTCGCACTCCTTCCTCGCACAGTGCATGATTGGTTTTCACTTTATTGATTGTTTTTATTTATTATTATTTTTATTTACTTTATTACTCTATTGCACTTAATGTAGGTGGTTGAAACTAAATTATTATTATTGTCACTTTCTTGAGACTTATTGTTCTTCAAGTATATTTGCGATATTATTTATTCTAAACCTTCTCTTGTCGCCAAAATGAATTCACTAAATTAATCACAGTTCTATTATCAATGTACATTTATATCTTCCATAGCACTGTTGATCGAATTATTGTTTTAGAGACAGTTCAGCACAGAGAATGATAGAACGCGTGTGTCAACAACCACTGACGAATACATATAAAGATAATAATAATAAATAATAAATAAATTTTATTTTGATAAAATACACGGCAATAAAGTTTTTTAAAATAAACATTACAAATGTAAAGTAAAAAGAATTAAAATTTTGGTTTACAAAATATAAAAAACAATAATACAGCGCAAAAGTAAACAGTTCATAGAAAAATACAGTAAGTACGCAAATATTTAGGGATTATAAAGTTTGTAGTACAAGCAAAATCAGGCAGTGCATCCTAATAATTATTATATTGCAGAATATTTATAAATTAAAAGTCAGAAAAAACAAAATTACATGCAGAAAAAATAATACACAAAAGAAGACCCCAGAACAATTGAAAAACAACTTTTAAAATTGTAAATTGAAAATGAATATTAAATCTTAGCAAGAAATTATTCAATCAATAAACATTTAAAATTAAGAAAATCATCTGAAAATACATCTGACAGAAAAGAATATACAATAATAACATGCCTGTGTAATGGTGAGTCAATATAATATAATAATAATACATATTTTAATAGCAACATTTCTACACACACAAAAATAATCACAAGTACAAAGTAAGAACATTTTGTGAACTTTTTGAAAATTACAATTAACATTTTGAATATGACATAATTAACAATTACATAATACACTTTTACGATGAATTGATAATAAGTAATTTAATTAAAATTTAAATTTAAATCCTTCAGGGTATAATTACTGAAAATAACGCAAACTCGAAATTACATTCAACCTAAAAGGCCACAAATAAAAGACCTGCACAAAATCATCAACACGCCAAACCCGGAAGAATTGATACGCATATAAGTTCATATTGAAAAGATAAAGATGCTTTCAGAAACAAAGAACAAATTACTAAAAACCAACATCACCTTGTATCAGAACAGCAACGCACACCCACACCACGCAAGGAGAGATACACAAGAGTGGATACACCGAGAATAAATAGAAAATGACGTGGACTCCTCCACACGGCCGTTGCGTTCCACAATGGACTTACTGAATATGTGGAACTTAAACAATATAGGACTCCTCAATAAGAAACTGAATTTGTGTTGGAGAGCCGATGGTGTTAAATTTATTGTGTATAACTGTTCCTCTGTATTGCATATATAGTTTTTAAATACATATGTATCACGACATATGTTGAACTCTCATGTCACTAAATATTATATTCAGATTACCTGTCACACTCGTCCTGAATGAGTATGATCAAATCACGGAATACCTTGAATTTCAAACGTGTAAAGTGAGTGTCGAACCTTGATTGAATTTGAAGGATAAAATCTGCCATTATTTTTGGAACACCCTAATAGATAGTATTTTTATAATATTTTTATGAAGATGAGATGAGTAGTAGGTACCTAGGATTATTATTATTATTATTACCAAAGGTGGTAATCCGAAAGATGCCTTTACAAGCCAAACAAATGAGAAGGGTAAACTGGTGTAACAACTCCGACACAACGTGTACAACACAAAAATTATAAATGGAACCACTATCAATAATTTCACGTATTTTACCCATAATTTACAAATTACTTATTAATATGTCATTTAACAACTACTGAGGCAAAAAATCTCATCAATACCACCACTTATTTATCTAAACAAAGAAACCGAATTTGTTTAAAATCAAGAGGGAAGATTTTGAAAGGTATTTGGAATTAATTCAATGAAATAAAGAGAAATTATATTACACTTACATCGGCTTAATAAAATATGTTAAATGACAATTGAACTTCGATTTTAGTCAAAATCCGTTAAAGCGGGCTATTACCGGATTTAAACGATTTACTTAAGTATACACAGATTTTAAACTTTATTGTAGTAAGCTTGATTAAAGAGTAAACTTAATAACATGGAGAAAGGTGATTTTTAGTTTCATATATCCACTGACCTTAAACTAAAGGTATTATTAACCTTTCACCGAAGCAGCAACTCCCTGGCGTCATAACACCTGTAACGGACAGGATGAATGATAGCCCTGAAAAGAGCTTCCTCAAAGAAGATGACATTGCCGAGTTCCATGGTTCGCTGCGGACACCGATCAAGGTGGACCTGTGACGTCATCTTATTCACGGGCGACCGGGCAGGACGCCGGTGCGTCATCACCACCCTGAGGACCGTAAAGACGGGTCCTATGCCTTGATAAATTTGTGAACAAATTTATGTATGAAAATTTATGAAAATAAAATAGCTGTGACATGTTTTTAAATTATTACAAATTATTGTAAGAACCTAAATATTGACATATATGAATGTACTTTGTCACATGTTTATTTTCAATAAACGAGAAAATCGCTGTTGCGATAGACCGGGGTGGTGAGTGTAGCCAACTGTATGGCATAAAGACAGATATAAGAAATATTATTGAATATTTCCGAGTGACGGCCAACTGTATGGCGGAAAGACAGATACAGGAAATATTATTTCCTACGGCTAACTGTATGGCGTGACAGACAGCATTACGAAATATTGTTTAATATTTCAACATATGTATCCGAGGACAGAGAGTTGGTATGCGAAGGAAAAACGGGCTGCAGACCGATTGTTTCCGATAAGTCGCGAAGCCATATCTTGTCAGATCTCGGAGAAATCTACATATAACTAACAGTTTTTATAGGCCTAGCGACGGGGCTCATCACTAATAAGGTCCCGGGCGCGACAGCCACCGAAAAACGGTATTTGTACCAACAAATACGAGAATTTTCGACCCAAAATTGATTTTCTTATATTTACGAAAAACGAGGGTTTTTTCAATAAAATTGATATCAAACCATAATATTTTTGCTAAACAAAGCCATTTAGACTAAAATCTGAAAGAAAATCATGTAAATAAAAAAGTAAAAATTTTCACATTTTTTACGTAACCACTATCAGCAGTGGTCCAATGTCGATAAGGGTCATTTTTCAGTCAAAACTTTGAAACTGTCTTACAGACGCTACAACAGCCGGATCAACATAAAATATTTTTTGTTGAATTCCTTGCATAAGAATCTACCCATTTTACATGTTTTTACATACCTACCTTGTCAGGGGCGCACCTGAAAAATAAATGAAAATTAATTTTTGCGACCCACTTTGAAATATTTATAAATGACTGAAATTTTATTGTACATAACTAAAACTGATATCAAAAGTTACACCCATGTGGGCTCTTTATAAACTGCATTAACAAACATGTATAAATCATAGTTAACAAATTTTATAAATTTAATTGTGAAATTTTCCTGAGCAAATACCGCTGCGATCGGTATATATTTTTTGATAAAAAATTAACTTCGGTCTTGCGGGTCCAGGCAATCACGTCATGCTATAAGCAAGACATAGCACCATGTAAATGACGTGATGAAAACCCCGGGGGAGTGGCGTAAAAATTCTAAATAATTTTTGAATTCTGTAAATAAAACTTTCCGAGCTATTTTTTTGACAATTTCGCGGGCGCGAACGCGCGATAAAAACTCTCTGTGATTGGCTCCCGGAAATAAGCCGGGAGGTATTAAATTTGTGTATAAATTAAACTTCCGTCGGCGTACAGATTCATTCCGTTCTGTGCTTTATACGCCGTCTGGACCACTTCATCTGACTTTTACTCAACACCTCTGACCTCTGCTCTACCTACTGTTTTTGGATTTTGGAACTTCAACTGGACTACCTGCAACCGGATAATTCACTTTTGTGAATATTTAGAACAACCACTGTCAGCGGGTTTACGATTACCGCTGTACAGTCTTGGTCTGTTCTACGAGTCAAGTACGGGAGACTGCGCATCATATCTTCGCGTATTCTGTACGGAACAACACCATTCATTACTGGGTCGTTAAATTTAGCCTGTTGGCTATCATTCTGTTCAATTAGCCCGGGTAGTTCTGTAATTTATTCCTTTTCCATCTGCTCAGGAGAATAGGTACGAGCACAACTTGAATTCCATTATATCTGCCCATAATTGAACAGCTGAGAAGCAAATCCATACTAAAGACCAGGTTTGCTAAAATGATGTAGGTACAACGGATTCAATTTTCTTCAAAAGTATTCTATATTCCTATGGTTATGCTTCCCTTCGTCACTATGGAGGGCTACTGCCACATTGTGGGTGTCATTTTAAACGCGCCAGAACAAAAAATGCGCGTGCTATTTTTTTTCTAGTCAGCACACGATGCAAAACGCATCTGATCGCTCCAGCGGGCGCGCGCTCGCCCTCCACGCAGGACTATTATAGTAATACGCGCGCATCCCTCAACAGGGATTATTTCAATATATAAATTAACGTTTGTAACTTACTTGAATAAGTGCAATGTGATTATGTAAACTTGCATTTATTTCTCCATTTCCACCGCATGTTGTTTCAGTTAGTTGCTCCGTTGCTGTTCGGGCGACCGGGGTTTGTTACTAACTCCATTTCCACCGCATGTTGTTTCAGTTAGTTGCTCCGTTGCTGTTCGGGCGACCGGGGTTTGTTACTAACTCCATTTTCACCGCATGTTGTTTCAGTTAGTTGCTCCGTTGCTGTTCGGGCGACCGGGGTTTGTTACTAACTCCATTTCCACCGCATGTTATTTCAGTTAGTTGCTCCGTTGCTGTTCGGGCGACCGGGGTTTGTTACTAACTCCATTTCCACCGCATGTTGTTTCAGTTAGTTGCTCCGTTGCTGTTCGGGCGACCGGGGTTTGTTACTAACTCCATTTCCACCGCATGTTGTTTCAGTTAGTTGCTCCGTTGCTGTTCGGGCGACCGGGGTTTGTTACTAACTCCATTTCCACCGCATGTTGTTTCAGTTAGTTGCTCCGTTGCTGTTCAGGTTTGGGTTTGATCCTTCTCCAGCAATGTAATTTATTTTTTTAAGCCTTGAATTCGAACGAAATTATTATATTTAGATATTAATAGAACATTAATTTCGAGTACATTTCGTGGTCTCGCATTTTCGTTACATGCCCCGCTGCACGCATTCCGCTACAATGCGCACACTGCGCATGCGCAACTTTCGTTACGATAAATATTTGACCCTAATGAGCCAAAAGAAAGTAATAAGATCGCTCGCAATATTATTAATAAAAAGTCATACGTCCACATAGTCCCACGAATAGGAGCGATTTTCTTTAGTTCTGTATCGTCTATGGTTTGATAATTTATTAATTGGTTAAATTATTAATTTTGTGTGGTTTATGAATTAATTTATTAAATGATTTTTAAATTGATTCCTTCCAACACAAAATGCAAGAGAAGCTGTAAGAAAAAGTGCTCGTCGCGGATGATTTTCGTTAATTATTTTCGATCGCCGTAATTGGTTTTGGATATTTTGTAAATCACTGAATTCCGGTTATATCATAAGAATTAATTTAATTTAATAAAAGTTATTTTAATGATCGTGCTCTTTCAAAATCCAGATATTGTGTAAATTATTTTACTAATTTTTAGAGTAGATTATAATGTTCAAAGTTCCGTATCTCGACGTCAAACTGAAATCGGGTGATAGGCCAAGTCGTAATAGTTATCAGAAAAATACTTTTAAAAAGTCATGTATTTTAAAAATTATAAGCATTTTAAAAAAATCAAAAAAATCTACACCCTGTGACGGTCTTCTCACTCCTGTTGCTACAGTAGCCGGCAAACATCTTGAAATTTTACGGCGTAGTGGAAAGAAGTTTGCGCATGTACCATTCCACCAAAGTTTTCTCTTCTGCGCGTTCCCCCACTACGCCAAAAAATTTTAAGAAGTTTGCCGGCAACTGTACAAATCTTTATTTTTCTTAAATTTTTTTATTATTATGTGATCCTGAATAATGCTTGTGTAAACTTTTGTCCAAAATTCAAAGCCAACTGCTCCAGCTTCGAAGAAAATGTCACTTTTTGACCAAACTAAGAACCTATTCAAAATCAATATTTGCCCAGTTTTAACTGACTGTTTTTTTGTTTTTTTTTTTAATATTTTTCTGATAAGTATTATGACTTGGCCTATCACCCGATTTCGGCTTGACGTCGAGATACGGGACACCCTGTATATGTTGTGAAGTTAGTGTATAACAAAACCCCGTTTCCTTTGAAACACAAAAAGGTGAATTAGTTAATTAGTATATTGAAATATGGTAATGCGGACTTATGGAACTGCCTTAGCGGTGGCGGCGGGTGGAAAAGAAAACTTAAAATTTATTGTGCGTACGAGGATACGTAAAATAAAAATTATATTTTCTCAAGATTTTTTAGTAACCCTGTCCCACGAATCTGAGAGCTTATATAATCCATGACATTTCTTTACAGCCTACTAACCGTCCCTACCCGGCGTTGCCCGGAATTTAGATACATTTAAACTTTAAAATAGAATCATTGGATGATTCGGCAGTCACTTCGTAGTACATAATAGTCGGTGAGAGGGACTGCTCCTCTTTAAACTATACCTAGTAGTAATAAATAACTCACATTTCGTGTAGTACAAAGTTTAAGTAAAAAATATTTTATATTACAAACAGATATTTAGGAGAAGGCAGGTCGGGGTGTCTCTGTTAAACGGAGGCTTTAAATATCTAATAACGATATACTATGCAAGATTTTGGAGCCGGTAGTGGGAGGGTGAGATATCATTGTGAGTGAAAGGGGAGAAGAGCCAGGGAGAGGAGAGGGGAAGATTTAGTGTAGGTTCCTAAAGAATAAATTGTGCAAAATTTGCAATGGATGGAATTCAATATATTTAATATTACATATTACACATCTATATTACGGATGGTGGTAGAGTGGCCTGGGGAAGGGGGAATAGTGCTTATATTTTGCGAGGGGTAATTTCATATAATTAGATCTAGATCTGTCAAAGGATGAAAGATTCTATTATATAGAGAACTGATAGACACACATGTATTTTTGTACATCTTGCACTGCATACCCTGATTCAAAAGTTTTAAAAACGCTGTTACTTGGACTTTAGAGGCACACGATTTAAACCAAAGAAATTCCGTTTTCTTTGAGTATTCACAATGGACGATTTACTTTGACATAAATTTAAAATTATAACAACACCTTGTTACAGCGCTCCATAAGTTTATTTATTTATTTATTAATTAACGCCCTACAGGGCTTTTCAACAGATAGGTAAAGTATACATTAATAGAGTATATAATTTAAAGAAAAAATAATAACATGTAAACATAATAATGACATAAAGTTGAAAGAAATACTTAAAATACAGATACAAATATGTAAAGATAAATATAATATAAAGTAAAAAGCTAGTATATAGCAAGCAGAAGCATAAGAAAAACATAATATAATAGAAATTCAAAAACAACAAAAAGTAATAGTAGTGTGAAAAGCAATAGGACAAGTATTGAAAGTCATAATATAATAAAAAATATGCATGCAAATTGGTATCAATTATTTGATTATTTATTTAATGTTCTAGAATGAATTTTGTTAAATGTTAATAAATGGACTCTTAAAACAAATGTTTAAATTGTTTGACTCAAAAAGTTATTCAAAATAGCACGGGCCCGCTACATACAAATTATCCCAGCCGTAAGTGTTTAATACTAAAAATTACCTAATATCTGTTAAATGAATAATCTCGTACTACTGCTATGTACGCAAATTATTACGAACCAGCTAGCTACATCATAATGACATATATATAATAGAGTTTGTTACTATTATCAAACTAAGCCAAAAAGCCTGTGCTATGAAAATAGGACTAACTTGCTGGTATCCTGGAATGGGGCTCGAACCACCAACCACCAGCTCACTAGGCGAGCGTCATGAACACTACATTAACAAGCTACTTCAAAATATGCAATTCTCGTATACAAAGAACATTGTTCACAGAAAAATATATATTTGGATCATTTTCAAACTTATTCAGTAGTCTCGCGTTTCCAATTAGACCCCCAGCGCTAGGATAGTTCAAAACCAATATGACTAATTACCTATTAATTATTGTGCGCTTTTGTTTGTTATCATGGCTTGGTTCTGTCGAATCCCGCGCGCCTAACCATGTCTCGGTAGGCGCGGTGTCGCGAGGGACTTCCTTCGGCGATTCAATTATTCACTCCTTTCCCACTCCCTCCTCTGTCCTCCTGACTCAGATCCTTCAGCCCTCCCGAGAGAATATACATTCGAGACAAATGTCAGACTAGATTATATCCGAAAGAGTCAACACGATGTCGTCCCATCAGAATCCAGACTGCTACTCAAAATTATTTCATTTTCACACCGAACGGAATACAAAATCATGCGACCCGCATAAATCTAAATCCATAGAAAATCTAAATCTTAACACGCACTTGGATCGTGTTAACTTTCCTAGCATTCGTCATCCTATCGGTTATCAGATCTCGGAGTGGAATGAGACTGATGAGATAAGTCTCACTACCATGTACCTGCGTTGAGATTTTGATCTGAAGAACAGCTTGAGATTGATAGAAAGAGAAATAAACTCAAACCCACGCACAAAACAATCGATTTGACAGCACAAGTCGACATGTGTAATTTCATTTAAATAGATTAATGTTCAACTAATTATTCCGAATAGTTCGACAAATACAGTATGAGCCATAAGTTCTCGCATTCTTTAAATTGCTTCCGCAAGGGAGCGGCGCGTGAGCGACAATTTGCATTTGGGTTTGGTCCTTGGAAATTTAGACACAATGGATTTCTTTACTGGGGAACAACGCGCGTTCTGCGTAAAACAGATAATGTGCGGCACCTGTTTCGCACTCATTATTACACAGTGTTAATAAATATACGAGTATTAATTAAATTAAATCTCAACGCTAAGTAAAAAGATAACTGGTTGTGCCAGGGAGCAGGAGAAGCGAAGAGAATTTCACTCGAGTTAACGAGACTACCAAAAGATCCGGGCTGTCGACTCGCGAGCGTTCTGCTGCCATGGCGAAACTAATGTCAACTTTGCGTCCAATTTTGAAACTGCACCTGTATTAGATCCAATCGGTGGAACTAGCCGCATATTCAATGTGATTATACCGGTGGTGAATTTTTTATATTTTGATTAATTTAATGTTAATTTAATTTTTAATGAAATTTCGTAAGAAACTGATATCGCGTAGAGGTAAAATCCCATACGCCCCCCCCATTTTTTTGTGTCGTGTTTATTTGGATAGATCAGCAACAATAACGCGGATTAAGAGGAATATTTGCCAAGAGATAGCCAACACTCCACACGCTTTGTGTTGTAGAATATTTCAACGGTGGGCATTTAAACAACATTATTTTTAAGACATTATTTTCCCAATAGTGCTTTTTCAGTGAAATATACATTCATCATTCATTATCATACGACCTGTAGTTTTTTTTTATAAACATGTCTTAACTGCTGCAGGAGAGATTCAAATTCACCTAACTGATGAACGGGACATCGATGATTAGTTGACTGATATTTAACATTTGACGTACAACAGGCGTTAATGATAATGGCTCTGAGACGTGGTAAATACCTACACCCCTACACAGGGACTGCGAAAGCCGAGAGTTGTCTCCGAAGAATCTCGCGGGAGCAAAATATGTATCTCAAAGTTGTCTCGAGTCGAAAATCTCATCCGTGAACAAGGATCATAAGAATTCTGAATACTACGCGGTCTTATCACTTAAATACTAAAAAAATGGACTCCTGTCTTCTACTTAAAGGGATTTTTTATTACATTGATGTAATCACATCTGAATAAAATATACGTTATATGTCTCAGACACATGTATCACGCCACCTCTCCTTACAATATGTTTTTCTGGTTAGAAAAATAATCATAATGTCAGTTGAATAAATAAAATACAATAAAAACCTTCTTTGTGGAGAACTGATTCCCGGTCTCCCGCGTGACAAGCGGAGAGAAAACAGCGCTTCACAAATATCTGTAACTCTTTACTTAATACTTTTATTCATTTATCTATTTGTGGAAAACAATTATTATATTACTTTTTAAATTATGCTGCAACACACCATGAGGCCAATTACTGTACCGAAATATATCTCAAAAACTCAGTTTTGAGTAAATCATTATTGTGACCTCAAGCATCAAATATATAAAATGTTGTGACCTCACCAGGAACCCTAAACCCTCGGTATGAAAAGCCAGTGTCATACCCACGGAACTATGAGAGCTACCTAAATTTTAAGAGATGCGAACCCGGAATACGTGTCGCATCAATATTCTTTATATTCTAACTAAACTAAAAGCCAAATTACACCAACAAGCTACTGTATGAATTATATTCTTGGTAGACCAGCGGTCTGCAACTACAATTACGGAATTTTAGAGCTCATGAATAATCGTGAATAATGAATAAAGAGCATGTGATAAATGTAGTAGTAGATTATGCACAGAAAAAGATTAAGGTTCGGTAAAAAAATATATATTAAAATAACAAAATATTTTCTCCGATTTTTAAGCTAAATAATTTTTAATGTTTCTGGTTTTACGATTTCTGGAAAAGCCTCATCCCAATAATAATAATGTCGTTGTCCGTAATTTATTTTGTAAAAACTTTTTTTCTTTTTTTATAAATAAATGCTTATTCTTTAGGAACCGACATGTAAAAGTGCCGTCATTTTTACGTCTCTTGGAGCCAGTTTATTTAATAAAATGCATTCTGTGTCCACACTCATGTATCATAAAATCGCGGAATATGGTTTTACGGTTCGTCCCACCGTTCGTTCCTACTTACACAAATTGCGAGTGTTACGTGTAACCATCCATACGAGATTCAGATTGTTTTACGTACTTTTTCACAGAATTTAAAAATTGACAGAGATGAACTAAAGCCATCCTTCAGGAAAGGGTCACAGCGGAAGAATTTCCCTCCTTGTTTAAGACACATTTATACCGCAGTTAAAGTATTTATTGTTGCATAATTAATTCCTCTGGTAAACAAAACGTATTTTTTTACAATAGACAAATAAACATATGTATGTTTATTTATTGTTACATTATAAATTGTAAATGAAACATACTCCATGCAAGTAATGCACGGTTGCCCGATCGGCACGCAACAACAAACTACCCCAGCTACCGCCGGTTCTCTTCAGTCTATCAAAAACACACCATATACATTAAGCCACGTATTCACTAGGGGACAAATTGTCCCTCAACAGCACGCGCGGCATAGAGTCTACGTGACGTTGCAACGTCGTGCACTGTTCCGCGACCTCGCGCACAACATAGCGCGGCATTTCTACGTGCCGTGGCAACGTTGCCATGCGCACGATACCCGAGCGTACTCACTGCAACATTCCGCGGAGCGTCAGTACCACGTGGTATGTTTACAAGTGAATACGCATGCGCTGTATCTGTCAAGATGACAATGCGGGGAAACGAAATCGTTCTCGAACTCGTCGAGCTGTATCGATCGAAGATCGCATAGAATGTCCGTCCTTCTTTCTCTTTGCAGTAAATAATTTCGCATTCTCCTCTTTTTTCTCCTCTTACTTTTCGATAAACTCATTAACATAAACAGATACGCGGCTATCATCATAACCTCATAGGGCGATATATTTCCGCGACGTCTGGAAAACAATAATTATTTGCAAAAAGGACCTTGTTTTTAATAATATTCAATTTACTACAGTAAAACCTCGTTAATTTGAAATTGCGACCCAAAAAAACATTTCGAATTGCGCGGAACCCCGTTTTCGCCAAATGAGATACCGCAGCTGTCATCCATAACCTCATCGGATGACATTTCCGCGACAAGATATGTGAGTCCCGGTGTGTACACGTCAAATGACCGCGTCATTGTCCCCGAAACATGAGCGTAGATGTTGATGCGACATGTCAAGCGGAATGTTTCGCGATTTGTCCCCTAGTGAATACATGGCTTTAGATACTAGCCGTACACACTCGTGAAAAATCATGGAACGTAAATTATATTTATTTAGTTACAGATAATTCCTCTACTATACTAAAAAATAATATTCTCGAATTTATTAGAAAAATATATTTAAAGGATGATTTTTAATAAATATGATAAAATGTTTTTGAATTTTATCAGTCGTATTATTGTATTAATACACATTTTAAACCAATATGTAAATATCAATTATTATCACAGTTACGCCAAAGAAGTATAACTTCTACCGCACGTACATGAGTACACGCTGCTCCATGTTTTTGGTCAGGGCGGACGTGGAATATATGTTAAACCTTCAAAAAAAAAGTATAATAACAAATTTCTATTTTTTTACTCACTAGACATGTTTTTTTTTTTTTTTTTTTACGCTTCAACAGGCCAGGAGGCCCAATTACAGAAGCGAAATACATGACAAAACACCCAGGCTTGAGTAAATCACATAGATTAACATTGTGACCTCACCGGGAATCGAACCCGGAACCCTCGGTGTGGGAAGCCAGTGCCATACCCACTGCGCTACGAGGGCCGCCATGTTTTACATATGTACCTAGTAGTTTTAGGCTCGAAACCATGCGAGTATTTGCGGTATGTTATTTTAACATTTATCAAACAAAAGAAACCGTTAATAAAAGACAAAACGTTATTCAAATTTAACAATATAAAATTCCAGTTGCTACGAAAATGTTAGTACATTTAATTTTTTATTAATACGTTTAAGGCTGACATTCCAACCACGCAAGAAGTTAAATATCACGAAGCTGAATAATGGCAAAGAATCAACTCAAAGGACATGATTTACACTAGGTACGTGGAAAGCCTTTAATAAAAAAGGAACTGCAATAGGTGATGTCAAAGGTGAATGGCGCACTGTAGTGACTGCGGTCATGGCCAAGTGAGACCGCCAAAGAAGAAAAATAATGAGTAGATTTTTAGTTTACTTATTTCCGAGAAGAGTACCTGTTCCTTCAAACTTTGTGCTGAAAATATCCCGTTAGCAGGAGCAAATAAAACTCAATCAGCGTTGCAAACTGGTTGAAAATTAGTATTTTTCCGAACCTCCCTTTGGCGAAATAAGTTATTCTTTTGCTCATTGCTCTCGAATCTCAAATATGTATATATGATGGTCAGATTTTATTAGTTCTCTTTCTGCGTACAAATTACAATAGGTATACCTACAGCAATACATGAGCACAATGAATAAATAAATGATAACTCGATCTACACTAATTCCATACAAGTAAAAATAGAATGTTACGAAAAACCTGTAGAATTTTATTGAAAATGCTATTGATATTGAGCCACGTGTAAAGCATTCGATGTATTAACGACACATGATTTATGAAGTACCTTTTTCATAGGATTTATTCAACATCAGGCGGGCAAAACTAATGTTATAATGTGAATGTGCCTTAATTTTTGAAAATGGTGTCAAATGTCATTATGCTTTGACATTTATGTTGTAGACAGAATTAAAGCGGGCTACTCACACACCTGCCGCAGGGGCAATCTAGGGTGTAAAAGTGGGGAAGTAGAGATATGTATTGGCTATACACTTCCCAATATAAGGGTCATCCCCACTTTTACACCCTAGATTGCCCCTGCGGCAGGTATGTGACTATCCCGCTTTAGTTGACAACAAGCAATGGAGCGATACACGCCAGAAAAATGCGGAATTATTGTTACAGCTTATTTGACCAATTTCCGGTCTGTTGTTTTAACACAGCGTGAATTTCTTCGTCGTTTTATTCGTCGTCCTACACCATGTGCGCGAAGAATGAAGCGTTTGACTGAGCGTCTTATGCAAACTAGGTACACTAGAGAGGTCGCAAGAAGTGGCCGCCCCCGTGTTGCTAGTTCGATCGAGAATATCGCTGCAGTAGCCGAGAACATCCGAGAGAGTCCACAAACAACGACGAGACAACGATGCACACAATTTGGCATCAGCAGATGAATTTTAGGGAAAGACCTGAAGATGTTCCCTCACAAAGTGTAAACCGTTCACCAATTGCAGCCTGCTGACCGTCAAGTACGGTTAACTTACTCCTACGATCTGTTAAGCCCAGTGCAAGAAGAGGATGATTTCATATTCAAAATCATAATGAGCGACGAAGCCCATTTCCACTTGAGTGGTAATGTGAACAAACAAAATTTGCCTTTCTGAGGTACGAAGAATCTACATGTGCACGAAGAGCCATTGCATCCCCTCAAAGTGATAAAGTGACTGTTTGGTGCGGGATTTGCAATGAAAAAGTGATTGGCCCTTATTTTTTTAGGATGCCAATGGCACCATTGTAACCGTAACTGGCGAGCGCTACAGACAGATATTGAGGGGGTTTTTTTTGCTGTAAGTTGGTGAATTGGGTCTCGAGCATTGTTGGTTCCAGCAGGACGGAACTACCGCTCACACAGTTCGGGCAAATATTGAGATTTTGAAATACCAATTTCCGACCCGTGTGATCTCCCGTTTTGGCGATTTGAACTGGCCGGCCAGATCGCCTGATCTGACGGCGCCAGACTTCCACAAACACTTCCACAAACCTTGCAAGTCTTGAAAGCCAAAATTGAAGAAGAAATCACCGATTTGGAGCCAGATGGTTTGCGAACAACAATTCAAAATGCCGTAAAATTAGCACAAATGTGCATCAACTCAGCAGGTGGTCATTTGACCGATACCATTTTTACCCCTTCAAATAAACTTTTCGTGAAAACAGAATCCTTTTTTTTCATTTCTAACAAAATGGCAGCCAATTCACATTATGACATTACTTTTGTCCCACCTAGTATATATTCTCATATCTATGTCATATTCAGTGTAAAATCTAACACACATGTTATATTTTACAATGATAATGAATACACACACAAATGTAGTGTTCGTAAACTTAAACGTAAAAAACAAAACAGGTGATCGTAAAACATTTATTATCAAAACTCTCGCTTTTGCTAAAGGTGCCTACCTAAACTTCGCGGAAAATATCTCTCCTCACAGGTAAACATCAGAAACTTTTAATTTGATCGGTATTTCGGGAAAAACATTGCAAATGGTTTCAATTAATTATTGGCCATTAGAGGAAGCAATCATTTTATTTTCTACCAATCTCCGCAACACGGCTAACGAAGTTCCTTCTTCATCTCTAGGTGTGTATAGAAGAACGCGCCTACCTGTTAATTAGTACAGTAAGGTGTAAGAATGCTCACAACAATACACAGATAAATAACTGAAAAAGTTTGAATCAAATAGTTAATTTATTAATAAAAGAAATTCGCGTTGTTATTCTATTAATGTTGTATTTTATTACGACTTTAAGGGCAATGAATAACTTAATTAATTCATAATCCAATCGGCAATGGGCATGGCCCTAGCTTCTCATGTCGAGGGTTCCGGTTTCAGTTCCAGGTACAATACATCTATACAATTATTATAGTGTGTTATTGTGATTTATTTCGCTATTTAAATTGATTAAATTAATTTACTGGACACGAATTAAATCGGAGTACCTACCGTCCATTAATTCGCACTAAATTTCGTAATTCGCACTAATTATCACTTAAATCTTCGATACACCTTTGTCTGTCGCCAGGTCGTTTCGCTCAGTTTAACACGTAAGTACCCACTCGCGCCGTATGTCTTTTGCTTGTTTTTCGTCTGTGGTCAATTCGCACGTGTTCACCGTTCTGTGGTCATATTGCGGATGTCAAAACAACTCTGACCGTTTTGGCTTTTATACGTAAATGTTAGTTCACGAATGTTCGAGCGGATTCTCCATATTTCTAGTGATTATTGTTTTTCGAGAATAGTCCAGTTGATTCTAGATTCATGTGGACTGTTCGAGAGACTTCGACAGTGTGAAGTTACCATTTTTTTAAACTCTCGTGAAAATATACGTGAACAAACATGTAGTAGGTAAGCACAATGGATTACGTCAGTTTCGGAATCCTTCGCCGAAGTGTTATCACAGACGAAAGATTCCTTAAACTCGTAAAGACAGGACAGCGGCGTAGCTGAGAAGCGAGATGCAACGCTTTCTAGAAATTTGGACGACACCGCCCTTCATACCCTTATAACATGATTGGTCTTATTAAATTTCAAAGTATTGCCAAGATGAAGAAAAAAGTTGTAGCACAGCAAGGCGGGCGGTTTTTCTTCGGACATGATTGAGTTTTTGGACAATTTGTTTGGCGGGTTGTTTTCCCGCTCGGACGCGGGAGGTGGCGCATGGCGGCTCACAAAACACGTTCCTTCACGTACAGAGGTGCGAGATAACACAGTCCGCTTGTCGGAACTTATCGCAATTTTTTAAATGTTCGCCTGCCAAGTACCGTAAAATTTATTTATTTATTTATTTATATATTTATTTATTTATTTATTTATTTAACGCCCTTATGGGCTTTTACAAATATACATATACAGAGTAATTTTTTTTAAATAACATAAGACAGTTAAAATAATAATACAGTTAAAAGTTACAAAAATAATAGTTAGAAGGTAATAATAATAATAATAATAATATTGACATGAATGAAGATGAATTTCTTTGTACATAGCCTTGTGCCACGGCTGGTTCCAATGCGTTTGACTTGTTTAAGAAATTACTAGGAGGTTGTAAATTCTGAAACAATAATTATGAAAAGAAAAGAAAAAATATAAATATTCTTAAATAGTATAATGTCTTAGTAAATAAGTCACGGTTAACTACAAGAAGACGTTTTTACCTAAAGAGACTCGGTTTGGAACGAAATATTGATTCCAAAAAAAATTAAAAAAACAATGTCTTTCTAAAATATGATTTAATTATTCAAGAACACTTTTAATATGTCAAAAAAAATCGCGAGCGGTTACATTCTTTCAATGTTACCCAATGCCCTCTCCTAAGAAATGGGTTTAGTTAATCTCTTACAAAATTATATTCTGTGTACGCCCCCCATTTCTGATAACTACATGTTAGTCGCTAAAATCAATCGGCTTCGATTGATCAAGCAATCAAGTTTTGGTGTTGGTACATTTTTTTCACAATATCAAGATTAATTTATTAATAAAAACAAATTGGTGCTTTTATACACGTACGCGCGGTAGAAATTATGCATTACAAACGAAAACAATCTTAAAAAACATCGAAACATTCGTGAACTCGCATGTAAAAATAATCTAACAGCTGACGAGAATTCAATATTTCATCTTTATTGAGACGTTGTTTTTTTTTTTCAAAAAAAGTATGCGTTTTAAAAAAATAAACATAAAAACACGGCTGGAGTGAGACTCGAACCCGGAACGTCCGAACAGTAGGATAGCGACTAGACGAGATAGCCACCATCGCTTCTTCATAACACATATTTAAGAACAAATTAATGGTATATATTTTATTTATTCGGAAACCCAACAGATTACAATACTTAAGTAAATACGAAGAATGGTAAACATACAAGCCAATTGTAGGTTTTCACTGGTAGTTAGATTAATAATTTACGCCTCCTACGTTCGACGTTAGGCAGGATTTTTACAATGCATAAATATCAATAAATATTATTTAAATAATGATCCGAGATTTTTCATGAGTGTTCAGCTAGTATGTAGCATACATATATAGTGTGTTTAGACGGACTTAGGGGAATCGGTGGTGGCTGTTTCAGTTAGTTGCTATTGTACGAACAGAAATTATTATATTTAGATATAACTGGAACACTAATTTCAAGTGCATTTTGTAGTCTCGCATTTTCGCTACATGCGCAACTTCAGTTACAATAAAAATGTTACCCTCAATGCGCCAAAAGAAGATAACTTAAAAATTCATGCAATCTATACAAACTTTGTACACAGCATGCTTTGTACACAGAACGTACAAATTGATCATTCGTACCTGGACAAAAATATATCCGCGACTCCACGTAAATAAATCTTAATGTAGTAGTAAAACGAAATTATGAATATATAGACAGACAACAGACATTCTAAATTCGTGTTTTCAAATTCGTGGCTAACTTAATTTTTTCAGACTAGCAGAACACCGGCTGGTTCACACGGTCACCGGACGCAGTCACCACGTCCTACGAAATTGCCCCATTAGAATTCTGAACGAGATTAACTGTTTGAAAGAGTCAGTTTCCTAGACCTATCAGTTGAAATTTTTATTATCTTACAAGTAGACTAGTTTTAGTTTACGGATTCAAAACATATTCATATATAAAAAAATTTAAAAAATGGTGTCGGAAGGTAGAAGTAAAAGGTAAAACACGCATGACGTACGTGATATGTTTACGCCGAGTACGGACCGCTACTCTAGTGTACACTTAGGTATTTCTCTAATATTTTACTAATATAACTTCATAGAAATGGAAAATAATTATAAGATTAATCTTTTTTTAAGTTTTATCTTCATTTTTAAATATTGTAAATAATATAAGGATAAATTAAATTAAAATCATATAAAAATTCCCTATCATTAATTTATATGTTTAAACAACATTTTCAGAAAACTTAAATTAATAAATAAAGATATTAATAAATTAACACATAAATTAATAAATTTAAATTCAAAAACCAATTAAAATAAGATTGCAAAAAAATGTTTCGTGTTCAGTTTCTGTGCCAAGAAAAGCATGGAGAAAAATGGTTCGTGTTCAGTTTCTGCTTCAAGAAAAGCATGGAGAAAAATGGTTCGTGTTCAGTTTCTGTGTCAAGAAAAGCATGGAGAAAAAAAATCTTGAAACATTTATGGTACTGAAGTGCGGTGACGACCTTTTTAAAAGCGAACCACTGAACTATTTAGGGTTTTAACACATCCTTGACAAAGGTTTACAGAATATTACGTTTGAATACTGACAGACAAACATATAGGTACAATCAATAGTTACTAGATTTATTGTCTTCTCGATAGGCATTTATATTATGGGGAGGGGGTAGGGATATAGTCAATTTTTCCTCTGAGTCCTAAAGGGGTATTTATGAAAAAAAATGGATGCTTTCAGTTTAATTTGAAATAGATTATTTGGATGCACAATTATTTCAAATAAAGGTAAGAGTGGTAAAGGTAAGGGCAGAGAATTTTTTTTCACAAGGTGCTCAAGATTAACGACGCAAAATTTGGAATGGATGGTATTAAATTTAATTTCTAGTGTATTACATTAATAGGTAGGGGTGTGTGTGTGTGGCACCCTCCGAGGTCCACTAATAAGTCCCGCTCATCCGAGTGACCGGCTACTAAGGCCCGTTTGTTTCAAGTTCGATCAAAGTAAGCGGTCGAGCAAAGCATAGATTTTTACGAAAACGGATCGTCTGATTGGTGGAGAACGTAAAATTTCAGTTTAAACTCTACGCTTACTTTGATCGAATTTGAAACAACCGGGCCTAAGACGCTCACATGTACCCAATACACGTAATAATGTGTGCATTACGCGACAGTAATACTCACACTAGCCCAATTAAATTCTTACGTGAAACCTTATCTTACTCTTGCGTTAAATTTCGTCTTTATGAATGAGAATGAATTTTTAATCCCATGTGATGAAAAAATGATGTTTAGTGTTTTACAATTTTATTAATCCCAATTATGATAGGGAATCGATTTCGCATTCTCGCGCTCATAACGAAAACAGTAGATATATTAACACCTACTTTCTTAGCGGCCGATGTAGCAATAGAAAACTTTGATTAGGTTCAGCTTTCGCCGTAGACAATAGACAACGTGTTCCATAGCTAACGACCAATCAAAATATTATGTCAATCATTAAAAATGTCGATCGTAGGTCATCTATTAATACTGTAAACAGGACTTGCTAAAAGGTAGCGGTATCGAATGAAGTGTTTTTTTTACATTACATTATTGGGCAGGTTAATTAGGTTCATTTTCGCTCGCGATCTCTCGGTGAACAATGCTTTCTACTCTATGACGTCAGCAGAACCCGACAAAAATGTGCTTCGGGTAATTAACTTTCCGTGTCTCATTAATCGGACATCTCTAACTCGCGTCACTGAAATCAATACTTTACGAAAAGAATAAAAATGTGACATTAATAAAATTGCATTGAATTTATTTCAAGCATTATAAGCGATATTAACAAGCACAGTTTAAGCTATATTAAGCTATATTAAGTTATAAGCGATATTAACAAGCACATCAGCCCTGATGATGGACCCTGCAATGGGATCCGAAACGTCGGCCCGAAAGATCGTAACAACACGGCATAATACCCCAGTAAACACAAACTTGAAGATTCTGAGTGGCCGTGAAAACCTAAGAACATTCTTAAGCACAGTTTATTCAGGTTTTTTTTTCTGGGGATTTCTTTTTCAACTCTTATTATGCCGAGTAATTACGACCTTTCCTGCCAAAGGTCGTAATAACACGGCATGATACCCCAGAAAACACAAACCTGAAGATTCTGAGTGGCCGTGAAAACCTAAGAACATTCTTAACACAGTTTATTCCACCTACAATTTCTATATCAACGCGATTATTTTCAGATCAAAAAGTAATTTTTATCGTAATATATTCAAAATATTCAATTAACTGTGGGGGTCAACGTCCCGTTGACCTACAGCTAAAAAAAATAACCAGCGCCGTAACAAAACAACCCCATCTAAAAACGCTGACAGAAAGGATTACACACAGATAACGCCAGATCTGAGAAATCCAAAAATGCTAACAGGATGGAATACGCACCAGATAACACCCGATCCTGTGAAATAGAAAATGCTGAGAGGTTTGTTTCCACGCCTGGATTCCCGCAAGAGTTTGCACAGGACGCCTGGCAACCGTAGGATATATAAGCGATACATTGGGATATCAAAGGCAGTTCGCCCCTGGGTCTCAAGACGCGCGGTAGCGCTACTCGTCAGCCTTCACTCGCTTTTCACCTCGAGCCACGCTCCTTCAACACAACCAGAGCCCGCACTATCATCATCATCAACAACACCTACATAAGGCGTCTGATACACATGCTTCTTTAGTGGCACGTGAGCATGCGCAGTATCGACTTTGACAGTGGCATGCTTACAGTTGCCGGCAAACTTCTTGAAAGTCTTTAACGTGGTGGGGGAATGCGCAGAAGACGAAATTTGGGTCTCGTTGGTGGAAAGGTAGATGCGCAAACTCCCCCCCACTACGCTGTAGAATTTCAAGATGTTTGCCGGCTACTGTATTAGTGGCATGTGTGTACGCACATTGCTAGAAATGAGCATGCCACTAGGTGGCATGCTCCAATATCAACCGCCGGTTGATTTATAAGCATGCCACTGTCATTCACCATAGAGAAGGGGTATCTTTGGAGCATGTGTGAAAACAGACTTGCTTATTTATGAGCATGCTTATGTCATTCGCGGGCTTCGCGGCTAGTATTATCGATGCGATCTTCTCAAACATTACTTTTCGTGACTTATTACAGGAATCACGAATGTCTGCGGAATACTCGGTCACCGTTGTATAAAAATAATATAGTGAGAAATAATGTTTACGAAACTTTATTAATAGGCATGAATGATTCAAATCTTACAATAAAAATGATATAAACTAAAATCAAAAATGTGCGGATGGAAACTCGGGAACTTTTTTGATTTATTGGTTCACTTGAATTTTCTATTTCAGTTTGCAAAGTTTCCATTTTGAACAAGAGCGTCTCTATTCTATGACAAGAGCATGCCACTAATAAGCATGTGTGTTTGATTGTTAGCTTTGGGCATGCTTATTTATGAGCATGCCACTAATATGCAAGCCAGTAATGAGCAAGTGTGTACAGTTGTTAGGGCATGCTTATTAGTGGCATGCTCATTAGCATGCCAGTAAAGAAGCATGTGTATCTGTACCTTAAGCGATACATTGGGATATCAAAGGCAGTTCGCCCCTGGGTCTCAAGACGCGCGGTAGCGCTACTCGTCAGCCTTCACTCGCTTTTCACCTCGAGCCACGCTCCTTCGACACAACCAGAGCCCGCACTATCATCATCATCAACAACACCAGCTGTTCACCGTGACGTCACACGTCGCGTCGCCGTTCCGCTGACGTCAGGCCTTGTCAGCTGAGGCACGGAGAAAACTGCACACGCAACTGCTTCATTGTAATCTAGTCCAAAATTAAAACTGACTAAAACCGATTGCGCCTTTTCCGTGAAAATATTTTTCCCGAGGTAAAATTCGGCAGTGGCGACCCCTTCATTATAACATCTTTCTACACAACATACATAAACAGTGGGAGCCGGATAAAGGCCACCCCACATAACTATCAAAAAGTAGAGAGACGATATAGGTATGTACCTATTGTTTGTTCCATATTTTTGTATAAGAAAAAATATTTTGACAAAATAGTGTTTTTAAAGAACTCTCACTTTATGGGTGACCTGTGGATTGAGTATCATAGTCTGTTTTTATACTTTCATCCATTCTTCGCGATCCTAGGCCTTGTTTAAAGCAACGAGGAGCGAGGCTCCATCTCTCAGACTTTTTGTCCATCTTGTTAGAGATCGACCTCTCGCCCCCCATCTTGTATACATTAAATTTCTCCAGGATTTCAAGAACACACGGAGAAAATTTATTTAAATGTTGAATGTTGAGACTCGCTTTGAATAAATTGTTTGTGATTACATGATTTGATTATTGATTTGATGATTAATGATGATATACATGATTGAAAAAATATTTGACTGTAGGATGTTGAGACTAGTTTTGAATACATAATATGTGATGATCTGAATTGATTGATGAAAATTTATTTGACTGTTGAATTTTGAGACTTGTTTTGAATAAGCGATTTGTGACGACTTGACGATGAAAAATTGTTGATTTTTGAGGTGGTTTTTGAAACTTCATATTTTTAAATGACCCGATTTTTCTCGGCAAAAAATTTTTGTCAAAAATTTATGCAAGGTGACAGAAAATAAGTCAAACTGTGAAAAAAATGCAAGCTTCGATGTCGCTACATAACTATTGACATTATTGTTCGAACATTTTTGACTCACATTTCGGCAAGAATCTATCTGTAAGGTATTAAATCTATTACACCCTGCATATGCCTTTACAAGAATTGAAAGCATGGAAGAAATCGGATAATAAAACTAATTAATATCTAGTTCATAAAAAGTATAGTCAATTAGTGTATATTATAGATATCTCACAGAGACGAAACTGTATTAATTATGGGAAAGTAGGTATAGAAGTCATTTGGGTGTAACAGGACTTATGACCTGTCTTTTTATGGTTGGCTTAAGTGATCACTTTACACAATTGTAACATTCGCCATTTCCACCCATGATAGAATATACCATGCTTATTCATTTTTTGGAAGTTGTATATATGTTCAAATTGCGTGAAGCTTTCATATATGAGTTGTAAGCGCCTTTTCCATGCGGCCTGTACAAAGCCATTTTCATTCCCCTAAATCCCCACAGATGTCGCGCTAATGAGAAAAATCTACAATTGATTTACGGAATTTTGGGAGCAATATGCTTTATTGTGTGTAATGAAATTCATCCGAATACTTGCATTACACTAGGATACGCCAGGAAATATTATTTCCAATTTTTGTTAAATTCCTTTTTTACCAGTATTTACAATTCAGAATATTTTGAGTTTGTTCAAATCTTTCAGAACAGTGCTGGATTTATGTCACAGAGACATTATTAATCAATATACACTAATTGATTAATAATGTCTCTGTGACATAAATCCAGCACTGTTCTGAAAGATTTGAACAAACTCAAAATATTCTGAAAAGTATAGTCGATTATTTCAAATTTGGTTCATATTAGGACAGGTTTATTTAAGATAAAGGCCTGTATTACTGTTATCAGACTGTGAAGTAGGTATTTAATTAAATACCAGTAAAGGATAATCATTTTTTGTGATATCATTTTTGCAATATGTTCAGATAGATAACTCGGTGACATCAGGGCCGGGCTCCGGGCCCCTCAGATAAATCTCAGTGGAGTCAATAGATTTAATAATTTGACTTTATCGATGTTTCGCGTATTGTCACATCCGCACGACTCGCTCTTTTACCATCCGTGTCCGCAAATGAGATTTTTATCTAGTTTAAGCTATTCCTCCCCCATGTGTACAATGACTCGAAAAATACCACATCCTACATCTCATCATTCGAGGCCGAATTGCTTAAAGACATCCTGACTCAAACATATGAAAAAATGTTTTGAGGAATCCACAGACAATACAATTTCCATCTGCTGAAAAAAAATATTTGTATTAAAGAACACATTTTTATTGTGAAGTCGCAATTTCAGAACAAAGTTCTGTGTATTTTAAAATCTAATTTATTAATTTATTAGAAAGAAATGGAAAAAAATGTATTTCTCGTGTTGTCGAATTTTCCCATTTGATTTTCAAAAATCTTCAAATGGATATTGAAGGTGACATAGTTAATCGTGTATTAGCTAAATTAAGTTAGCTAATTAATCAAAAGAAAATAAAAATACAACGATTCGCCGAAACCTTGTAGTAATTATTATACAGGTGTGATAGAGCTAGTCCACGTTACTTTACAGGTAGATTCCTGCCTATATATTGAATATAAAATATTCAAGCAACAATGTCCTAATCCCATCAACAGAGTTATGGAGATAAGCGACTTCAAAGTTTGCATTTTTTCTCTTATATTTTTGACTTATTTTCTGTAAAACGTTGAACTTTAATTAATTTAACTTATAGCGAATATTAAAAATTAATTCGCTCTAATACAAGTAATTTAAAATGATTAAAACCTAATGAAAAAATTCAGCAAGGTTATAATTAAAAAAATTTACTTGTACTACAGCGTGTGAATTTTTAATATTCAACGTATGTTACGTTTTTGAGATTCCATCGTTTTATAGAAGATCTATAGGAAATATTGAGAAAAAATGCAAACTTTGAAGTAGGTTATTTCCAATGATAATAGAATATTGTTGCTTGAACATTTTCGACTCACTATTTAGACAGGTAGACAGGTAGACCTGTAAAGTACTGTGGACTCTGTTATACCTTGTATGTATATCTGAATCAAAAATCTTAAACCGTAAATTACTTAACACCGTGGAAAAGAAAACATTCAAAATATTTTTTAATTTTAAAATTATTCAGGAAATTTAACACATATCTCATAACTTCTCATTACAGCTCGTTGCGTAAGTCGCTGCAAAAAAAAAACGAAATAAAGTTTTTGTGAGTGTAATTGTATTTAAAAAATAAAGTTTAAAGTGGCCTAAAATAAGGCACTAAAATGTACACTTTGGGGGATTGAAAACAAAACTGTACCTCTTCCGAAAAGATTTTCCGATGTAAGATTCTAATAAAATATATTATATTATATAAATTATATTATCGACCATATGCATGATGACAGATTTTGAAATAACCTTCTATAATGTAGGCACATGTCTACTTTTACCGAAAATAACATTATTTCAGTAATAAACTACGGTTGTTGCGGCTTTTAACAGGGCCATCCTCAAATACTTGTAGTACCTGATCGTGCCAGGTCTTTCGCGGACGCCCTCTATTCCTGTTGCCTTAAACATTCGCCTCATATATTTTCTTAACCATCCTTTCCTCGTTCATACGTTCCACATGACCAAACCATCTCAGCACTCCTTTCTTTATTCTATCTACCACACTACAGCTAGCATTGCATTCACTTCTAATTTGTTCATTCCTCACTCTATCGACCAAAGATTTTCCACACAAGCGTCTTAGTGACCGCATTTCCACCGCATTCAGTCTACTTTCATTCCTCTTTTGCCAATTCCAGGCTTCACTTCCATACATAAGGGTTGGCACTAGAACGCCATTATGTACCGCTAGTCTTGCTTCTTTTGACAGATTCTTATTGGCCATAATTGCATTTAGTGCACCATTAACTTTGTTTCCCGCAGTTACTCTCCTTTCGATATCATTCTCAGCCTTGCCGTCTCTACTAAACATACTTCCCAAATACACAAACTCGTTCACTTGTTCTAAGCATTCGTTGTTTATAATTACATCACACTTAGTCACTCTTTCGTCTCTCTCGAATACCATCACTTTCGATTTGCTGACATTCATCAGAAGTTCACTCTGCATGCATACATCGGACATCCTGGATACCAAGCACTGCAGATCAGCTTCACTGTTAGCCACTAATACTGCATCGTCTGCGTATAGCAGACAGGATATGGTGAGTCCGTCCATTTTCGCTCCAACTTCTAGTTCCTTCAGTTCTTTCATACAATTATCCATATACAGGTTGAAAAGCCATGGTGACATTACGCATCCCTGTTTGACACCTTTTGTAATATCAAACCATGATGTGAATGTCCCATTAATTCTCACGCAAGCACTACTTCCTTCGTACAGGGATGCAATTGCCTGTATGAGTTTACTCTTCACCCCATATTCAGACAAAACCTTCCATAACTTTCGTCTTATCACTCTGTCAAGCCGCAACAACCGTAGAACGTGTATGAGAAGATGTATGAATGTGGCCGAAGCAAAAGTGGTGTGCCAGGATAGAAGAGTGTGGCGTTCAATCCTCTCTGCCTACCCCTGCAGTGAAACGGCGTGATGGTTAGTTAGTTAGTTAGTCAGTAATAAACTAAAAGAATATTCAGTAATAAAGTTTTAACGCAAATGATTGCATTTGCATCTACCTATTTTTAATTTCGCGCGAAAATGCCCGCATGTGTCATGGCGTCTACGTGACGTCAAGCCTAAGTAAACATTGCATTGTGTCTATGACAACAGTTCAACAGACACGGTGATGGTTACTTAGGCGCGAAGTCATTCGCTCTGTCGGTGTTTCAAAATGTTTTTAAAATGTTTCAGTTAGAAGTAGCATTGAACATCGCACACTGTACATGATTAAGTAATGCGTGTTCGTACGTACAGATACGACGTCCGACACGATCCGGATTTGTTCGGAAATTTTTGCGATTTCGTACGATGGATATCGAAAAAATCTTCAATTTGGTACATGGCCACAAATGTTTGTGGGACCAAAGTGACTCAACCTATCATTATCTATAGACGTACCACTATAACTTGGCGTGCGAGGGAGGGCGTCCCTGTCGCGTAACAGAAGTTGTCAGGGTGTAAATTTATTACACAATACATAATGTACAGAATGTCCGGTGACCGGTGTCGTATTAAATACAGAAATTTGGTCGGGCAGCACTAAAGAAACCATGCAGTAATGGCGGCCGTTCTATCTGTCAAACTGTCAGACGGTAATATCGGTCCATTATTCGCTTTTTCAGCTTCGCAAAACTTTAATACTTCATTGGCAATTGTTCTTGCACCATCCCGGACTGTTTGGGATGTTTTGGACATAATAATTCAGTGTATATTGGTAATCAATATGTCATAGCTCCCGACCAAATACAAAATTGAACTAAATGACACAGCGAAGGGTTACCGCCGGGTGCGGGCGGGGCGGGTTATAGTTCCAAGTTACGTTGGGCAAGAAATACTATATATTGCGAAAATGACTGAATTTGGTCAGATCAGTACGCGCAGCATTTAAAATATATTCAAATGTTTCTTTGTTCATACGCAGATAATCGTGAAATTTATCATTATTTAAGGGGGTATTCTAGTGTAGAAATTTGAAAAAATCAATTTTTTTCTTCATATTTTCAAAGCTTACAATATGTCCTTAAGAGGATATGTCAAAATTGTAATTATTTCCGAAGATATAACTATTTTAGTGACACCACATCCAAACCGGCTGGGCCGGAACGAATCGAACAAAAGACATTAGTGACCATCCGTATAGCGATCCTATTCTCTTGTAAACCCTTATGTACTCTTGTATTATATATTGAAATATAATAATCCAAGGTCACCCGCAGAAAATGCTTTTTTTGAGAGGAAAGAGAAAGGCCCGATGTACAGGGCAGGAATCACAGCTTAATTAAATGTAAGTATAAAATGTCATTTTATGGAGCGTTTTTCTCGAAACTGCTTTTTTCAAAAAGTTTGTCATGATTTCTCAAGTTCTACTTAACCGATTTACTTGAAATTTGGTGTTAGTCTTCTCTACATATATGTCTCTATCGTACTAATTTAGATTATAACAAATTTAAAAAAATACTATTTTTTAAAATTTCAGAAAAGTCAAAAAAATAGTAAAAAAAATATTATTTTTTCAAACATCCGCAATTTAGCGAAAAAAAAAACAGTTTTTTTAGTTAGTACGAGAGTAGCATTTATCTAGATAAAATATCTTTTTTATTTTTTTGTATCAGATCATTTGGAGGGTTGCAATCGTGACAAACTTGGCGCGCCATTTTTTTCCAACCCCCCACTTTAACAGCTTATAACATTTTTTCATACATAATTTTTTCACTTTATTTATTTTTTTATGTATTGTTAAAACATGAATAAAATATCTTAATAATGGATGGGAAAAATATTTTTTGTTTTTTATTTATAGCACCCGAAAAAACACCTCAAATTCATACCTCTAGACTAGAATACCCCCTTAAGTATGTCATAATATGATGGAATTCACCAAATTCATCCCTTTTAGTATATATTTCGTTCGCCCATTCGGTTCTACGACGACAACGATGCCGTAGCAGCCTACGAGTCATAAGAGAGTTTTCCAGAAGATATAGATTATTTATTTGGCACAAACGTTATTGCAGAAATGCGAAAAGTAACTGATCGTGACCAACGCAAGACGCAATCAATGTGCGCGCTCAATACGTACGAAAATAATCGTACGATACGTGCGATAATAATTCGTATCCAAAGTGCGACCGGCCCAAGAATGAAGTTTTCTGTAACAATTATTGACTTGAATATAACATAAATAAATAATTATAAATATAAAAACAGTAGATGATATTAGCTTCGCGACTCTGCATTAGCAAAATCAAGTATAACGTCATCAACCATATTAAATCATTTTCAGTTAATTATTTTGATTGATAGTGCTAGGGATGGAATTTCGGTTTGTTCTATCGTTAAACGCAGATAAATTTTATCAGATCAATAATATTCATTATATTTTAGGTATTTTTATTATATTTTAGGTTTTTCTACGAAAAATTTCAAATCACAGAATGATAATTAAATTACACGCATCTCAATGCACCAGCAGTCTAGATCGCAGAAACAAAACAACACAGTGAGTCAGTGGTGCCACTAAAAAGTTATAAGCAGAGTGTTCGCGACGTTTGTTTTATAAACTGATGGGGCCTACGAACGCAATATTATGCAAAAATGTCTAAAGACGGTCCTGAGGTAGGTACTTACCTTCTGAAATTACCTAACTTTGGTATGATCGTCTCACCCGTTTTCTTCTTTTTCATGGAGCCAATGGTAATGCAAATGAGAGGGAAATATATTATTTCGCACGAGTCATACAAAACCTCTCGGCGGTTGACCTGTAAATTGTTATTTAATACAGGAAATAAGCGCCTATCTAGGCGAAGCTCAGGTGCTTCCTTTTAAATATAGAACATCCAGAGAGCAAATTCATTTATTATTATCATTATTATTAATATTATGTGAATGCATTTATTTAACGACAGAGTGTGTGTGCCAATTTACAATAACGTGATATTAGGTAATAATATAGTACTTATAGTTATTGATAGTATGGCGATTTCTTTGTGAGGTCCATAGATGATGTGTATATATTGTATACACTTGGCTGATTAATTTCCCACACAAGTGTAACTTTTGAAGCAAAGCCTTGCCAATGTCACGGGCCGAATATATAGGAAAAATAAATCATTGTTTTAGGGTGATTTTTTAAGAATTTTACAGAACTTTTATTACAGAAGCGTACTATTAAAAAATCATTTAGGTACTCGTTCTGTATATAAGTACCTAATTATATAAGTAACTATTTAAATACCTTAATCAAACTTCAAAAACGTACGTATGTACCTGCAGTAGTGTTACTAATTATATTCCTAATCTATACGGGTTAGAGCAGCGTAAAGAGTTAATAATAAAAATAAAACGTGATGGATAAAACATCTCAAAAATTGCGCGCAACACAACTGCGACAACAAAATGCAAGGCAGTTACGCGCCGACAATCGTGCGCAATATAAAAGTCTTACGTAGAGCTGAAAAGTGAATTCTTAATAATAACTAAATGTAACACTTTGTGAATTTAACGGACATAAAATTCAAGATTGTTCACCATGGATTGTTTCACCAAATTTCTACCATTACTAGAGGACTGTCGGTTAGGTTAGGTTAAGCTTTTTTCCATTATTTATAATTTTATAGTTTTGTTCTGAGTGCTATTGTCTTGCGCACAATTGTTGATGTGCCGACAAAATTAGAACAAAACAGAGAAATTTGACAAAACAGAACTCACCAATTGTCGTTTTAGTCCTAACATTCCTAGAGTACCCCATGGGATGAAGAATGGCCCAGTAGCGGTCCACCGAGACGGCCACCAGGCAGAAGATGCTGATGGTGCACAAGACCACCAGCAGCGATACCGTGAAGAGGCACGCGTGCAGGTCGGTGGGCAGGCCCACGGAGGCCAGCACCGCGAAGGGGATGCCCAGCAGGCCCACCAGCAGATCGGCGACAGCCAAGGACACGATGTAATAATTCGTCCTCCGGCGCAGTCGCTTTTCTTTCCTGAACACGATAATCACCATGCCGTTGCCGATCACGGCAACCACGGCCACCAGTATCTCCAGGAACGTGTAGGCGAACTGCAGCTCCAGGGGGACCATGATGTCCGACATGTTGGCAGAGTACAGGGCCAGTTCAGGCGGCAGGTCCGAACTCGGCTCTTCGGACATTTTGAGTGATTGTAGGCGATAAAGGATTAATTAGATTTGTTACGAACCGGTTTCATTATTGGACGCATTTTGATCACATTGTCCATATTTAAATTACGCTTTCTACGCAATCAACTACACACGGTAAAAGTCTTTTTTAAATTAAATCTACCCACTTTTTTGCCACTTCGAAGTTATCACTAGGTACTAGGTAGTTGTACCTGTAAAACAATGAGAAACAGTTACTAACATTGGTGAACGATTAGCGGTATTAACATACATTAGATTTATGGCTCACGCATCCGCATTGGTGCACTTTCCATCTTAATAGACAATAACTGCGCACCGTGGAAGTGCCGCGATGATTGCGCTTAACTGTGAATTGTATATTAATTGGTCATAGCAGCCATTAGTATCTCACTCGGCCCGTAGCGCTATCAAACGTGACCAGTCGTTTCGAGAAATCCGTAACGCAAAAATACAATAAAATATGTTTTTATATTTTTTGCACAACTGCACATATATTAAGATTCTGCAATAATTGATTATTATTCACAAAATATCACCTGGTTATTAGATAAAAAAAATATTTACTATTTTTTGTTTTAATGTTTCGTTCAATTAAAGAAATGAATTGAAGGAGAATAAAATTATCAATATATTGAGAGATACAATTTTATTAAAAATCTGAATAAGTACGTAACTAAATTTTATATTATTTAATCATTAAAATATGTAAATTTATCATTTATCACTGACACAATTCGAAATTCAAATTTCAAATCCGGGATGCCGGTCAAAAAATGTAATCTTCTTCTAGTTTGTTGATCGTTTCGCGCGCTGCATCCACGCGTACTGCTAAACTTGGCGTTCAGATGACAGGCGTCA
>JADDOH010001870.1:0-54934 GCA_016648135.1 Agrypnia vestita
GTTTTTCGCTATACCTTTCCAAAAAGGAGGCGAGCTCTTGATAATTTTGTACAGTAGCAACTGTTTGGCGTGTATCTACACACAGGTTGTTATAAGTTGACTTGCTTGATGCAAGCACAGCCTGAGGTGACTTGGAGACGTGCCCCGGAAAAGATCTCTCCTGCTCCGTTACCGGATTATTGTTTTTGATTACAGAAGTGGATTCCAGCAACGTGGGCTGCAGTACGCGGGGAGGTGGTGTGCAGGCATATGAGGCAGCCGAGAGCGGCGGTGAGGGAGCAGGCAGCGGAGCGTCCTACTCTGACATAGACATATCATATCCTGACATCAAGCAGGAGTGCTCGGAGTACTCCAGGAGGGTCGAAGAGCGCACTGGTGAGCAATTGAATGGTGTGTAGATATAGATGTACAGAATCGGTCAACGCTTTCGGAAAATTGCTGGCTTCCAGCGTGACGGCTGATTACCAGCTGTGTGCTTCTCCACTCGCTTAGCCTTTGCGCTGGCTTACCACGCTTCCTGCTCGGTTTCCTTGTAGCGCACTTGGGACATCGTGTTCCCATTCACGTTCACTCATTATCCACTTTATTTCTTCTTTTGTGAAAAAACGGATAACATTAAAATGCTACAAGCTATAATGATGTCATTTGGAAATGTGCTGATTTAATTTTAAATTTTGAATAATTTTTGTGTCATAATTCCAGCTTGTGCAGTGTTCTGTGTTAAGTGTTTATTTTAAGCATAACATATTGAATTCACGCAATTATTATTAACATTGCAGATGTCCCGCGAATGCAAGATTCTTTTTCGGAAAATCCGACTGTGTCCTCACCTGCCCCCGGAATGTCGAAATTGGAGACCATTTCCAAAGCTAAAAAATCCACTACCAGGTCCACGCTTATTCTCACTGCTAAAACGGGGTTTCCTTGCTCTCAGTGCCCGTATGTAAGCAAACGAAAAGCTTACCTCAGAATTCACGAATTAGCTCATACCGGGAAGAAAATGTTTTCATGTTCGCAGTGTAATTATTCTGGCAATCGAAAATCACACTTAAGAAGTCATATGCTTACGCATAATAGAGAAAAATTATTTTCGTGTTTGAAGTGCAATTATAAGTGCAAACTAAAATCAAACTTAAGAAGACACGTGCTCAGGCATAATGCAGAAAAATTGTTTTCGTGTTCCCAGTGCAATTATTCATGCCATCGTAAATCAGACTTAAGAAGTCACATGCTCACGCATAATGCAGAAAAATTGTTTTCATGTTCCCAGTGCAGTTATTCATGCAATTATAAATCAACCTTAAAAAGTCACATGCTCACGCATTATGCAGAAAAATTGTTTTCATGTTCCCAGTGCAATTATTCATGTAATCATAAATCAAGCTTAAGAAGTCATATGTTCACGCATTATGAAGGAAAATTATTTGCGTGTTCCCAGTGCAATTATTTATGCAATTATAAATCAAGCTTAAGAAGTCACACGCTCACGCATTATGCAGAAAAATTGTTCTCATGTTCCCAGTGCAATTATTCTTGCAATCATAAATCAAGCTTAAGAAATCACACGCTCACGCATTATGAAGATAAGTTATTTTCTTGTTCGCAGTGCACTTACTCATGCAATTATAAATCGAGCTTAAAAGCACACGTGCTTACGCATGTTGCGGAAGAATTATTGTCATGTTCGCAGTGCAGTTATAAGTGCAAACTAAAATCAAATTTAAAAGTACACGTGCTAACGCATAACACTGAAAAATTGTATTCGTGTTTACAGTGTAATTATAGGTGCAATCTAAAATATGATTTAAAATTACACGGACTTACGCATAATGAAGAAAATTTGTTGTTTTCGTGTTTCCAGTGCAATTATTCATGCAATGGTAAATCAAGCTTAAGAGGTCACATGCTCACGCATACTACAGAAAAATTGTTGTCGTGTTCCCAGTGCAATTATTCATTCAAGCGTAATTCAAACCTTAGAAGGCACATGCTCACGCATAATACAGAAAAATTATTTTCGTGTTCCCAGTGCAATTATTCATTCAATCAAAAATCTTACTTAAAAAAACATATGCTTACTCATAATGCAGAAAAATTGTTTTCATGTTTCCAGTGCAATTATTCATGCAATGATAAATCAAGATTAAGAGGTCACATGCTCACGCATAATACAGAAAAATTGTTGTCGTGTTCCCAGTGCAATTATTCATGCAAGCGTAATTCAAACTTAAGAAGGCACATGCTCACGCATAATCCAGAAAAATTGTTTTCATGTTCCCAGTGCAATTATTCAAGCAATGATAAATCAAACTTACGAAATCACATGCTCAGGCATAATGCAGAAAAATTGTTTTCGTGTTCCCAATGCAATTATTCGTGTAATTTTAAATCAAGCTTAAGACGACACATACTCACTCATAATGCAGAAAAATTGTTTTCGTGTTCCCAGTGTAATTATTCATGCAATCAAAAAACTTACTTAAACAAACATATGCTTACTTTTAATGGAGAAAGGTTGTTTTCATGTTCCCAGTGCAATTATTCGAGCAATTATAAATCGAACTTTAAAACACACTTGCTTACGCATAATGCAGATAAATTATTTTCATGTTCCCAATGCAAATATTCATGTATATAGCAAGATATAGCAAGATATAGCAAGATATAGCAAACTTATTCTCGGAATATTTTAGCTCAGTTTTTAGTACACCGAATGATAGACCTACCATTACGCCCATAATTAACCACGAAAACCACATAACTAATATATGCAGTATTGAAGTGACAGAGGAAATTTTACTAAAATATCTTAAAAAAATTGACATTCACAAAGGTGCCGGCCCGGACGAAATACCCTCAATCTTTATTAAACGATTTGCACACAATCTAGCCTTACCCCTCTCTTTAATTTACAATCGTTCTCTAACAGAATGCACTGTCCCTCTTATTTGGAAATCTGCATATGTATCTCCTATCTTCAAGAATGATAAAAAAATGATGTAAAAAACTATAGGCCTATCTCCAAACTTAGTATATTTAACAAAATTTTTGAAAAAATAATCTATGACCAACTGTATCCAGATCTTAAGCCTACCTAGAATATTAATCAACACGGTTTCATTAGTGGTAAATCTACAACCACAAATCTTTTGACTTTCGTAGAATACCTCCAAGATAACTTAGATAACAGAATACAAGTGGACACTATCTATACCGACTACAGTAAAGCGTTCGATAGGGTTGATCACTCAACACTGTCAAACAAGCTTTTAAAGATAGGTATTCACGGCAATCTTTATCGTTGGCTTACTTCTTATATCTCCAACCGTAGTCAAATTGTAGTGGTTGCAGGGTTTAAATCTCACACTGTTGTAACATCTGGAGTACCTCAAGGCAGTCTGCTGGGACCATTGCTATTTAACATTTATATCAATGATATAGGTGATTGCTTTCTAAACTCAAAAACTATCCTATATGCAGATGATATGAAAATTTTTTCTCCCATAAACTCACTAGAAGATTGTCGAAGGCTGCAAGATGACCTACATCGTCTGAACACGTATTGCAATGCCCACAGCCTGGAAATAAATGTTTCTAAATGCTTCGTTGTACGCTTTACAAGAAATAAAAAGGTATTCTCTAATAAATATTCAATTAATAATATAACATTATCTACCAAATCCGAAAGCAAAGACCTTGGGGTGATACTTGACAGTAAATTAAATTTCAACAAACATATCGATTACATAGTCACCAACGCATCATCTATGCTTGGTTTTGTCATACGCACATGTAAACATTTCAAAAATATCAGTACCCTCAAGACACTTTATTTCTCATACGTTCGTAGTATTTTAGAATATGCATCTCAGGTGTGGAATCCAGGTTATGCAGTACACGAAAATAGAATTGAAAGCGTCCAAAACAGATTCCTAAGATACCTAGACCTCCGTTCATTTAGATCTCATATAAGCAATGAAGACTCTGCGAAGTTTTTTAACATGCAGACCCTAACTCGTCGAAGAAACATAGCTGACGCGGTGATGCTATTCAAAATAACACACAATCTAGTTGATAGTCCGGAACTTCTTCAACGAATATCTTACCACATCCCAACTCGCAATAACAGACATTCACCTACTTTTCATCTCCCCTTTTGTAAGACCAACTCAAAACAAAACTCCTTTATGTACAGATCCACAAATTCATTTAACACAAACTATCACCACATTGACATTTTCAACGCAACAATAAGAAACATAAAACAAACAATATCTACACTACCGCACCCAAACTAATTTATACATTATATCTTCCCTTCTACTCCCGTCCCACATTCCCCTCCACCCTCTCCACTCGCTATTAATGTATGTTAAAGTAAATTTTTAAATTCAGTGGAAAATTTTTAAGATTGTTTTGCTGTTAATTTTTCCCAAAACAAAATAAATAAATAAACACACAAATACACACACTCACACAAACTCACTATTGGACATGTTTTTTCTTATTTTTTTATCGATTGTATATATGTGTTTTCTTGTAATTGGCCCAAAACTCTGTACATCAATTATTGTTTTTTTTCAAGATTGATTAATTATATGGCTGTAAGAAAACCAATAAATGAAAATAAAATAAAAATAAAAAGATTTAGATGTCATGTGCTTAAGCATAATGCATAAAGAGTGTTTTCTTTTTCCCAGTGCAGTTATTCTTGCTGTTGGAAATCAAGTTTATAAGTACATTCGCTTACTCTTGTATAATACATCGTTTTCATGTTCTGACTTCGCGAGCTTGCGCGTGATGTCACAGAGACAGCGCATTCGTCTGGGAAAGGTACACGCATCATTAATGTGTTTCAACTATGAAAACTACTAAAATAAATCAATGTTTAATATTGACATATTTCGGATAATAATCATGTTCTAATAGCTTGCGTTGTGACGTTTTTATTGTTCGTATTCAAAGATGCTGTTTCGGCAGCCCATTCCCCAAGACCTCTCGCATCTCGGCGTGCTCGCTCATTGAAAACCATCGCTGATGTGAGTGAGACAGTAACTGAAATGCCGGGAAGTAGAGAACTGTGCCTGTCTCGGTCGTCAGCACAGAATTTTCAAAAATAATCCAGATGACGCTTGCCCTTCAACATGCAGACCACCAATGGCGTCACAATTACAGTACAGTCCCCCCTTGAGTTACGTAGTTGACAAAAAAATTACAGCCCTTGTGTTATTCATGAAATTAAACACCTTGTTTATTCTAAATGCTTTTAACTTAGATTTTCTTGTCAATATATATTTAATTTCACTGTTATTTTAAGCAATTAGCTGTATGTTGAAAAAAAAGTTTTAATTTTGCTTTGACCATAATAACATTGTGTGTTTGTTTCGTTAAATGTCATTAAAATTATGGAAAAATATTTATTTATTTCGATTTCATTTCTCGGAGCGCATTCACACACTTCCTTTAACCACTGTACTGGAGTCCTATATCTGTATTAATTTCCTAGTAATGCATATCGCACAAGTATAAAGTACCGAATATTTTTTTTATAAATCAGCAATAAACGCAATGAGAATTTGATAGTTTTTAGTTTTTTTTAAAATGACTCACTCACGAGAGGTACCGGCGTGTATTAGTGCTGAAAATGTTAATGAAAATATATGTAAACAGCGCATAAAGAGCGAAAAGGACTATATTCACTTTTTACTTTGTATCTTAAATTGAACATTCTGGCACTTAGTGCTATATTCATTTCCAGTATTCAGTTATTGATTTTTTTTATTTGATCACATAAAATATAGACATAATATAATATGGCGATTTCCCACTTAAGCTAGGCCTGCTCTACCGCCTCACATTTTCACAATTATTTTCTGCGGTTTATATAGAAGAAGTACCTTATTGTGTGGATCCCATCTTAGGTTTTGATCAATCCAAATGCTTAATATTTAATTTTGTCGCTGCACACGATTTCTTCGCACTTGCATTGTTTAAAGTTGTTACATGTATGGATTGCCAGTTTTGGGAAAACCTGCATCCAAATCCAAAATGGAGGTAGAAGTGTATCAGGTAAGAATTCAAACTTCGAAGCTACCAAATAAGTCTCCCAAGTAAAAAAAGAATTGATGGAAAGATATAAGGAAGACCGAAATATTTTCCAATTAACAGGCTTTCGAATAAATTAAATTCGACAGTCTCTTAACTAATTCCACCTAGGATATTTTAACATACAAGTAAAAATCTTC
This sequence comes from Agrypnia vestita, assembly GCA_016648135.1. NCBI lineage: Eukaryota > Metazoa > Arthropoda > Insecta > Trichoptera > Phryganeidae > Agrypnia > Agrypnia vestita. Next base: position 6,246 of record JADDOH010001870.1, read on the forward strand.
CACGCATGCAAAAGTTATTATTTTTTAAAATTAAAGATATGTGATTGCCACAAACGGTAGTAAATGAAAAGGCAGAACGTTACAATTTTTTATAACCGTTTTATTTTATTTATCCGAAGGGCGTCATATTTTTAAAAGTCCTATCTATCAAATAGTTTTGTGCCAATACTTGTATTGCTCGGATGTTATAAAGTGTATTCCTTCCCGGCTTAACCCTTTTGAGCCCGGGAGCACTACTAAGATGGACAATTTTTTATCGAACCAAAAACATACTCTTATATACTAAGCAAAACTGAGAAAATCTCCAGAACGAAGTTTTGGATTATTAATATCTGCCAGATAGACGAGGGAATAAATAGCGACCAACTTCTTAATTATGTACAAAAAAATATTAAAGTATCGAAAATTTATATAAAAGTTAACAATATAACAAAATTATCGAAAAATAGGATAGTATTCGATATAATCACCTACCCCAATAAAAACATTCACAAATTTTGGCTGATTAAATTTTTATTATTATTATTTTTTTAAAATAGAGATGCGAACACGGAATACGTGTCACATCAATATTCTTACTATTTTCAAACTAAGCTAAATGCTTGTGCTATTGAAAATAGGACTAAATCCCTGGTCTGGAGTGAGATCCGAACCCGCGACCTTTGGATCACGAGGCGAGAGTCCTAACCACAGGACCAACAAGCTACTCGATAAAAATAAAAAGTAAAGAAGTCTTTAAAAAACTAACCCATCAGCAGGACTAAAAAGCTAAGGACAATAATTGTAACATGAATTTTTGAAGAGATATTTCTGCGGTCACCTATATAAAGTTATTTCGCCATTCCCACAGCTGTTCGCTTTGTTCCCAGATGTTGTCCTAATCAGAAAGGGGATTAAAAGAAAAACAACTGAAGTAGGAACGACTTATATAAACTGTTAATTTTATTTATAGGAACAGTGACATATTTTTAAAAGTCCTACCTATCAATGTATTGACAAGAAAGTTTGTCTATTCCCCTCCCATATCTATTAGGGATGGGTCGTCGACGTATTTTCCGTCGACGAAATGAGACCGTCCACGTCCATCCATCGACGAGACGATCAACTAGTTGAATTCGTCAACTAGTTGACGCGTCAACTTCGTTACGCGGACGTCGCGGACGTTCTATCTAAACATGGGGACGATGGTCAACTGTCTACGGTTCAACGCGACGCTTCTCGACGGCTCAACCGTTGGCTATTTTTATGACGTTAATTTTTAAAATTTAAAGAAGTTCGAAGGAATATAGTTTCGGGGAAAGTAAAACCGCTACTTGTGCTTAGATGTAAAAAGAAATATTTTTATTTATTTTTTTACGCACATTATAGGCTTTTACATATTGTTTTATATACTTCTTTCTATATATAACAAAAAAAGAAGTAGGTATACACAGCAATATCAGGTGTTAGCAGTAAAATATAAATATAAACTACATATATAAGCAGTGAAAGTATTGGGTATAAGCATTAAAATGTGAGTAAATAAAATGGATTTTGATTTTGTGTAATTTTTTTGCGTAATAAAGGCACCAGTTATGAGTAAATAAAATGGATTTTGATTTTGTGTAATTTTTTGCGTAATAAAGGCACCAGTTATGAGGTGCGGTAAAAAATACTTAACATTTATTTATTTTCTATAAATTTGTAAATAAATACATAATTTAAAAATACTTTTCATTTGAGATGTTATATAGAAATTTATTGAAGAATACATCTTTCAAAGTCAGGCTTTCACTTTGTGGTGACATTATTAATAAATAAATATATCTGTATTATTTGTCAACTTTAGTTTAAGGCTCAATCTGAGAAAAGGAACATTGTTCCGAAACATGTAAAAAACCAATAAAAAGTGGTGTAAACAAAATTATAATAGATTTATTTTTTTATCTATAAAGTTGAAAATAGGGAATTTTTAATAAAAATTAATTAAACCTAAATTCAAGATTATATTACATATATAATAATTAATGTTGGACTCCTGAATAAGGACCATAGTTAGGTATAGAAAATTTTATTCCCTACAAGTTTGTTTATCATTTATATGCTAAAGTTGAAAAGTAAGGAAATAACACAATAATTAAATTTTACATCCCTTTTCAGGTAGATATAAGAAGTCGAGATCGATCGAATAAAATATTGATTTTAGAAAAATATCTAGCCGGCCTGTTAATTAATAATAGTTCAATAAAAAATAAAATAATTAAACAGAATTGTTTTATTTTATACAGCGTAAAATTGGGAATTCACCGAATCGTCGCACGTGACATCACAAAAAATCAAGTAAAAAAATAATAGATAATAGCTTATTAAGCCTATCTCGCCCTACGCATGTATTCAAATTTCAAATCTCTAGTCATAGTTCGTGTACACAGATCTGCACTCTATGGTAGTGTACTTTAGAGTTGAAATGAAATTACCCGTCGAGCCGTCTATGACGTCTATGGCATCTACAAGTCGACAGCGAGAGATGAGAGAGAAATAAACGGAGACGTTTTGTCTTGCTCTCGCTCGTTGCTTTGCATTGCGTTAATCTCGAATCGTCCACCGACCACGGCGTCCGCGTGGCGTCCGCTGTCCACCGTCTACGAATTCAACTAGTCCATGCGATAAACGTAAACGGTCGACGCGTCGATGCAACGTCAACGGTTGATTTCAACTAGTCCGTCCATTCAACGCCCATCCCTAATATCTATGGTCGTCTGCCATTTGACAATTGCCATTTGATAATCGGAACACTTGTTAGCTGCAAGAAATAGAACCATGAACCGTGCTGACCAAGATGTTCCTGCCGTGAAGCCCGAGCCAGGGTCTGCAGCCGGGAGCGGCGATGAAGGAGCGCCCTACACGGACATGGAGATATCGTATCCTGACATCAAGCAGGAGTGCTCCAGAAGGGCCGACCAGCGCGCCGGTGAGTAGATTCTTCATTTTATTGATTCATTCTCAGTGATGTCATCACTAAGTGTTCGTACTTGGTGCATCCGTTAAAGATGGATTGTAAGATAATAGTCTAAACTAAGATAATCAGATTTCATAAATCAAAAAGTAGCGTGGCAGATGCTTAAGATATTGTGCCTTCTAGGGACGGGCGTTCATGAAAGAACTGTTCTCCATCCCGAATAACTAAACTGTTCAGTGGCTGAACTGGATATTACCAACAGCATCGATGGGATTTTTTTTTTTTGTAACACATAAAGTCGAGTGTTCTGATTTCAAAAATGATATATATATGCGGCGCAAAAATTTATTTAAAAAGTTATCACAGTTCAAAGTTTCATAATTTCGCTCACACAAATCGATAGAAATCTGACAGTTGCATGTTTTGTAACACGTAAAGTCAAGTGTTCTGATTTCAAAAATGATATTTATATGCGGCGCACTAGATTATTAAAAAAATTATCACAGTTAAAAGTTTTCGTTCACAAAAATCGTTACAAATCTGACAGTTGCATGTTTTGTCTATGACATGAATGACACCTTGCCGTAGACAGCAGATATAGTCCGTCTAACTTATCTGAAGAATGGCCAAATTTGGAACTAACGACGCCATCTTGGATTATCTACAGCTGACAGACCTTTGTTTACAGAGGGGTTCACGACTGTTTCGATAGTTCTTTAAGAAAATTTTAGATTGTCACCATGCCAAAACCATTGAAAGCGGTGTTCGGGAAATAATCTTGAAAATGCACACGTTTTTTGAAGAGGAACAACGTCTAAAAGCCCCAATTATACCGTTTGATTTTGTTCATAGACTTATTGCCGCCCCTTCAGGTTAGTGCTGCCATGCAGTTATAATGATTTTCCCATACTTAGTTTTTTATTTTACTATTATACAATTTCTTCAGGTATTTCTGAATCGGCAATTTACAAAATAGTTAAAGAAGGTAAAGTGGCCGTGGAAATGGGCATTAAAATATCTACACCCGGAAAAAAAAGAACAAGGATAAGTGGAAAAATTGAATTAGAAGCCGTAAGATGAGAAAAGTTTTAGAACATATTTTATTCGATAATTTTTTTACATAGAATTTTTATTATTTATACTTTTTATTACATAATTCATTAACGAGTTCATTTGTATGAACATCTTTTTTCAAAAATAAACTTTTTTATTTATGCACATTAAAGACTGGTTGCATCAACTTACTTTATAGCAATAGTTCATTTAAAGCATAGATTTTTACGAGAGCGAGTTGTTTGATCGGTGGAAAATGCAAAATATCTATGCTTTGAACGAAAGATTACTATTAACCGAGTTGATACAACGGCCCTAAACCGATTGATATCCTTAGGTGTTACTGAGTTAAACACGGTGGTCATGATCATTAGGTATGAGACACTTTTGGTCTATATTCTGTGTGAGACACCGAATAAAACCGGCGCCACACTGCGCGGATCTTGCGCCGCGTCTCTTCTGTCGTGGAACATCGCTACATTTTTTTCCATACAATATGCGCTTATTAAACACACTACCCGGATGATCGGTCGATCTATTTGCTTTGCCGATTTGTACGTTAGTATTTAATATAAATTTATTTGTACGTTAGTTTACATTTTTTGTTTTTTATCGTGTCGTATACTGCTTAATAACTAATTTAAGAAAAAACGAATTTGCATAAAATTCCCTACAAATGAGATAATTTTTAGACTATGGGCAGTACCACAACGATTGGGACGCCCTCCTTTGTTCTCCAGATAAGTTGGACGGACTATAAATATTGATTGAATTGTTGACTTTATCTATGGATTCATCTTGTGTGGTGAAGTAAGTACTAAAAGGCAAGAAAACATTATGCTGAATTACACACACGGTTTTAATTAAACAAGTAATTATATTAAACAAGTTTTTCACAAAATATTCAATAAATACGTTATTCAGTCAACTACAGAATAAGTCATAAGTACCATCTCCCCGGGAATTTGGCTCGTTACATGTTTATAAAATGGTGTAAAGAGTTGTACGTGGATCGAGCCGATGAATTCCTATACTATTAGCCGCCAAATTGTATAACCCCCTTTTTAGGTTAGGTTACGTTTGGTTGTTTAATTTTATTAAAAACTTAATTTTAGGTGACGTTTGGTTGTTTAATTTTATTAAAAACTTAAATTTAGGTTAGTTTAGGTTAGGTTAGGTTAGGTTAGGTTTGGTTAGGTTAGGTTTGGTTTGGTTAGTTAGGTTAGGTTAGGTTAGCTTAGGTTTGGTTTGGTTAGGTTAGGTTAGGTTTGGTTTGGTTTGGTTTGGTTTGGTTTGGTTAGTTAGTTTAGGTTAGGTTAGGTTAGGTTTTTTTTTTTTTTTTCTTGTTTAATGTTTGCTTTTGTCACCTTGCATATTATTTTTCATGGTTTTGTGTTAGGCTTTATTTGTATGTGCTTGCTGTTTGTGATAATTTATTCTGTGTATGTGTTTATTGTTTCTTTGTGGAGTGTTGCCATGGGCGTGCTATACTGTTCCGACATTTGTCTGACGGCTGAGGGAACCATGGAAAACCTCAGCTGGAACAGAAAATAACTGCTATGCTGTTTAAAATTCTTTATTTGGAGGAACATAAATTCGTTTTTATATCAGTTTTATTGGAGATTATATTTATTTGTTACATTGAGTGATTTTACGTACAATATGCGTAACATATTCAACAAATTTTTGTCTTAGGACACCATCCTGAAGAATCTCTGGGAAATCCTTAAGTTCGATGTCCTTCCTTTGACATACCTTTTCCATTTTATATCTCTCTGCCGTGAAGATAGGGCATTCTAGAATAAGATGCTGGACATTTTGTTCTGTGGATGAGTCGCATGGACATGCTGGGCTATCCTTTATTTTAAATCTGTGAAGATACGACAGAGTCGCTCCGTATCCTGTTAGTATTTGAGTGAGTTCAAATGAGAGTGGTGTTCTCTTCCTAAACTCTTTTGCTTCTTTAATGCTACCGAAGAACAGCTTCGTCCCCTTTCCCGTTTCTTCAGATTTATATCTACGGTCCCATTCTTCACGGATCGCCTCTTTTATCATGAATTTTGCGTAGCTGAGAGGAAAGTCCGAGTATAGTTTGGCGGTTCTGACCTTGAGTGCAGCATCCTTTGCCAGCTCGTCTGCTCTCTCATTTCCTGCTAATCCATTGTGGCCTCTTATCCATAGAAATTCGCATTCTGTGTCCTTTTCCTTCAATTTCTTGGTTATTTCTTGAATATCGAAGACAATGGGGTTCGTTGGTGCACCATTTTTGAGGGCGTAAGTGGCACTTTTGGAATCTGTTAGTACATTAATTGTGTTCCAAGTCCGTGTTTGTGCACCTACCCACTCTAGTGCCTTCTTGATTGCGAAGAGTTCAGCTTGGAATACTGAGCAATAATCAGCCATAGGTAGTTTCTTATTGTATACCTCTCCGGTTTCATTACAGATGACGAATGCTGCTCCAACTTTACCGCCTGTTTTGCTGCCATCTGTGTAGATGTCGATTTCAGTGCTGAGAAATTGTTGTTCCCTTTGGTAGTTTTCTGGAAAACTCACTTTTTCGCCCACTTGCTCACTAGGATGAGGCAGCCGGGTGTACTTCACTACACCTTGGTATTTTCGATCTTCAGGAAGGAACGATATTTTTCCGTCGACCTTGGTGTCGCGGATTAGTTTGAGTTCCTTGAGTTTTAGATCGAGGGGAGTGAGTCCAGCTATAGCTTGTACAGAGTTAAGAGATGTCGTGCGATATGCTTTGCATATTCGAATTCCGAATGCTCGCTGAACTCTGTTAAGTTTCTTCTGTATATTCTTGCGCCTGGCTGCCTCTCCCCATAAACTGGCTGCATATGTTATCGTAGGTTCCACAACTCCGACGTAGATCGTACGAAGTACCTCGGCGCTGAGTCCCCATGTCGGTTTTGCCATAAAAGTAAGCTTTTTTCCTATATTAGTGGTTTTTTGGCATACCATATCGACATGCTTATTCCAGTTGAGTTTGTCACGATTCCCAGTACTTTTAAGTCTCTAGAAAATGCAAGTATTTTACCATTCATCATCAGGGTCGGCGGCTGGGCCTTTTTTCTGGTGATAAGGAGTGCCTTTGTCTTTTCTTCCGAGAACTCTAGTTTTACTTTTCTTCCCCAGGTAGATATATTATGGAGAGTATCGTTGGTGATTTGCTGAAGTATGCTGGCGTCTTTATGTTTAATTATAAGGAGTACATCATCAGCAAATGCTTGAATGTGTACGTTTGGATGATGTGCGAGTTGTAGAAGGTCATCTAAAAGTATATTCCAGAGCACCGGTCCGCAAGCAGATCCTTGTATACAGCCCACATTTTATTCCTGTCTAGCAGATGCTCCCGCGTAGACAGTCTCCACTATCCTGTCCGATAGGTAGTCCTTGAAGACTTTGTATATATTGAGTGGGCAGTCCATTTTTGCTAGTTGAAATAGGAGAAAGGGCCACCAGGCATTGTCAAATGCTCCCTTGATGTCCAGGGATACCACACAAATGTGCTGGCCTCCATTGTTTGCTTCCTTAATTCTTCTGATCGCCTCGTGCATCGCGTCTTCCGTGCTTTTTTGCTGTGTAAATCCATATTGGAAGGGGCTTATTTTCTGCAATGTCGTTATCCGCCATGCCAGTCTATTTATGAGAAGTTTTTCTAGCACCTTGCCAAAGACCGGAAGAAGTCCAATCGGTCTGTATGACGCAGCACTTCCATATTCTTCTTTACCTGGTTTGGGGATAAATTTAATCCTCGCCACCTTCCACAGCAATGGGAAGCATCCAATTCTGAGACACGCATTGTAGATCGCGGTTAGTATATCAGGAAGGCACATAAATGCCTGTAGGCAAATATCTGCCGTGAAGTGATCGCGGCCCGGTGCTTTGGTTGGATCTATTGCCGACAAGATCGTCCTAATCTCCAGTTGCGTGAAATCCGGGTCTATGTTCGTAAGATTATTGGGGGGTCCATTCCTTATTTCTTGTTGCTCAGGTGTATCCAAGGTGCTTGAGTCTACGGGAAAGAAATGTTTCAGTAGTTCATTGGCCGATTCTAGAGCCGTGTTTGTTATTTTGTTTCCGAACTTCAGAGTTTCCGGTAGAGTAGCCGGTTTCGATTTAAGTATCCTTTGGACTGTAGACCAGACTGTCTCTTTACCTTGTGCACCACAGAAGTCCTTCCAGCTGTTGATTTTTGCTGAGGCAATTTCATCCTTGTATTGCTGCCTCAGCTCTAAGTATGCTGGCAGAGTGCTCTTCTTCGTTCTGCGGAGAAGTTGCTCATCTTCCTTTTAGCGGCTGTGACTTCTTTCTTGAGATTTTCCAGCTTTTCATTCCACCACGGGCATTTCTTCTGTTTTGGGGCTTTCGTGGTCGGAATCGAGGCTCTGCACGCATCGCTGACTGCTTCAATGTACAGAGTAACCTGCCGGTCTAGTGTCCGCTGTTCGTTATTACTTTCGATTTCGGCTACCGTGAGCTTCTTGTCTTGAATCGACTTGGTAAAAACTTCAGCGAACTTGTTCCATTTGGCTTTAATTGTCTTATACATGAAGGTCGAGTCCAGAACCTTTGTGTTGTCGACGTTTCCTAGCAGAAGGGTAAATGTTATGGCGTTATGATCAGAAAGAGATGCAGTGTCTTTGTCAACCTTCCAATCAGATATTTTATTTAGAAAACTGTTGGAGCATAATGTTATATCGATTACGCTGGTGATGAGAACGTTGTCTCTGACCGTTTCAAATGTAGGAATAGATCCTTCGTTCACTACATTTAGTTGGTGCTGCGATAGCAATCGAGAATTTTCTCACCTCGTTTATCTGTTTTCCTGCTACCCCACCAGATGTGCTTAGCATTCACATCTCCTCCCATGATTACTTGATGTCGTTTTGTCTCAAGGAGTTTGGTAACTTTTATGAGACTCACTTCAATGTCTTCATTTGGAGGACAGTAGACAGAACCAATCACCGTAGGCGTACCTTGGATTGAAGCCTCGATGAATATGTTCGTGTTGTCGCTATATTTTTGGAGTAAAATGCAGTTCTTAGCAAGATTGCTGTTCAGAACGATAACAGCGGCTTTAACTGGCTCTTGAAGACATTTCTTCTGGAAAATTGTTCCGTAGCACGTTGATTTATTCAATTTTCCTGTACTTCCCGTGTAGGGCTCTTGCACTATGGCAATATCAATCTTCTTCCTGTGTAAATTGTTGAAGAATGATATGGTGGCCGCCTCGCATCTCTGCAAGTTGGCCTGAGCAAAGCGAATATTTACTGGATCATTGGCCATAGTCGACCATATCCCTGTATCTTATCATGTTTCTTTGATAGACCGGGCAGTCATCGGAAAAGGGCTTATGTGTGACGTTAGTTGGACTTTGCGTCTTGTTACGCATGGGAACGCAACAGGCGGCCCCCAGTAGACGGCGATAATGATATAAAAACAATGAATAAAAATGTGTGTATATTTGTGTGTCAAAGGACAATGATAATTTTAATAATCTGATAATTAATAATCTGATAATTTTGTGAATAATATATTTTTTCTTTGGGGCCCCAAATCATTTGCGAACTTGTATGTTTTGTTAGATTAAGTACCTTTTGTATAATTTGTATGTTTTTTAAGTATTTCTTATATTTTATTCTGTGTTTTTTGGAAAATAAACTGACTGGGTTTTGGCGGTCTTATTAATTCTGAATACTGACGGGAGATAACAGGGATTGTGCATATAGACAACCCGCGAGACGCGCATCTCATTTTTGGAAGATGACGACGATCTCGCGGATTACAAATAACATTAAGAATACATTTTTTTACATTTCTTTTACTAACTGCGCAATAGATTGGCAGGTAGCCGTCTGAAAGGGGGCCCGAAACAGCGTGCGCACCCCTCACGCGGCATCCAATACGGTGAAGCTGGGTTTATGTCCGGGCCGTAATGCGAAAAAATTCGCGAGATGAATTTTTTAAAAAATGCACAAAACCTGGCATGTCGTATACCGTTGGATTCGGCATGTCATTTCCTGTCAGGATTCACTAAAAAATAAACAATCGGATTGGTTTTGAGGGAGATATATCGAGAGATAAGATTCGGCCCTTTTGAGGCGAATTACGGTCGCTGACACATCCGGGCACATTAGTCATAATCAATCATCATACTAAATCATCATACTAAATCGTTGCCGTTCGCCATTTTGTGTGGAACAGCTGGTCCTTCTTGAGACGGATTGCGATTTTCGATTGCCGTAAAAAATCGCCGCGGATCAAAAATGTCGCGATCGGGTTTAAGGTCGGGAACGCGAGTCGAGACATCGGAGGAAGGAGACGCTCGTAGTCAGGCAGCATCATCGGACGAGGAGAACGCAGCATCCGATATGGAGCAGGAGTCTCCCCCCGGGAGCGCCGGGCAGACGGCGGCGCCCACATCGGAAAGCGCGGCCATCGCAGCGCTCAGGGCCGAGATGCGCCGGCGAGATCGCCACCATAGGCGACAACTACAAGAGCTCCAAGACAAGCACGAACAGAATTACGCGAGGGCACTCACACTCACAAGGGTTGCGGCATCGGGGAGTGAACCCGGGACCGCGCACGGAGGACCGGGCGCGGCCAGCGCCACCGCTGCGAGCGCGGCGGGGCACCGTACAACCGAAAGCGCGGGCTCCGCCACAAGGAGCCGCGCGGAGCCGATGTCGATTTCATCGGATAATTGTCCCGAGCAGACAGCGGATCGCCGGGATAAAAATGCCGAGGGCGGGCCATCACACGGCGGCCTTCACATACCAAGCGGGGACGGGATTCCTGCGACAGACTGGTTCGGACGGATGACAGACGTGGTGGCCGAGGCCATCCGTCTACGCGCTCGAACGACAGCCTGCGATACGAACCGACGCAAGATGAGCCGCGAATGGCGGCATTAATGGCGAGGCAATCGAATGCCAAAGACTTGCCAGATTTTTCGGGAGACCCGCTAGAATGGAGAGCGTACAAGGCGCAGTTTGACCAATCTACAGAGATATGCGGGCTCACACCGGCGGAAAATCTATGGCGGCTGCGAAACTCGCTGAAAGGCAAAGCGCGCAATGTAGTCGGGCCGTTAATTACGCTGTCCCGTAATGTGCCGGAAATTTTGCGCGTGCTAGAGCAAAATTTCGGAAAGCCGGAAAAAATTATCGGCTCAATGTTAGATCGCGTAAGACATTTACCGCGCCTTACGGATCAGAGCGAGACAGAAAGTCTCGCGGATTTCTCGACGGCAGTCCGAAACGCGGTCGCGACCGTTGAAGGACTTGACCCGAGATATTTGGCCGCACCGCAATTGTTATGCGAAATGGTAGGCCGGTTACCATTAGCGGTACGCATGAACTGGTTTTCAGCCAGAGCCGCGGCGGAATCCAGCACTATACAGGATTTTTCAAAATGGCTTACAACCATAGCGGACTCCGCGGCAATACATGGCGGCCAGGATGCATCTAGTGTATGGAATCCCAGGCCTAAGAAGACCGCGCAAGTGCATTTTACCGCGCCGGACAATTCGGAAAACGCGCGAAATTGCGCAATGTGTGGGGCCACTTCACATTGGATTCCCAAGTGTACTGAGTTTGCGCGCAAAACCGCTGCCGAGTGAAATAATATCGCGCGTGAAAAAAAACTTTGTTTCCTGTGTTTATATATTTGGACCCCAGGACATCACAATTCATGCAAGGGGCGTAATTGGAAATGTGGAGTAGGTGGATGCAAGGCGAAGCATCACAAATTACTCCACGGTGCTTCGAATATGCAGGGAACGACCGCGCCCAATAGTGAGACCCGGGTAGCGGCCGTCGCTCAAGCGGGCGCCGCGCGCGGCCCGTCCGGGGATTCGGCCTGACGTACGGCGGCCCATACTACGGCCCCCAGTGATAATGAACATAAAACTGTTTTATTAAAAGTGTTGCCGGTAACTGCGAGGGGGCCGCAGGGGCAAATAAAGACGTTCGCACTGTGCGACGAAGGTTCGGCGATAACCTTAGTCGATTTTAAGCTGGCACAAGACATCGGCGCGCGGGGACCGAGCTGTGAACTCCATCTTCAGGGTGCGCTGGGCATGTGCAGCTCAGATAAATCATCGGAGAATTTTTATATAAAGGGCAGCCGGGACAGGGAATATGTACTGCGGGCCAATACAGTTCGTGAATTAGCCCTTCCGCCTCAGTTAATGGATCCGACTAGAGGGGGGTTGGTGGGCCGCGAACGCCCTAAAACTGTAATTCCGAAAATTCTAATTGGAATGGATAACACGAGATTAATTACCTCACAAGAAATGCGGTCGATAACGGCCGACAGCGAGAATGTCATCTCGCGAACAGCGTTAGGCTGGGTGAAACACGGCGTGATCACGGGACGCTCGATTGTGGGAGCGCCCGTCTTTGCGGTTCTACAGAACCAGAGTCCTGAGATCGAAAATTTGGAGTCACTTGTAAAAGCCCATTTTGCGATCGATTCTATAGGGATCACGGCGGCGGTACGCGTGAATGCAGACGACGTGCGCGCCAATAAAATAATGCTAGCCACCACAAGGCAAAGAGCCGACGGGTTCTGGGAAACCGGGCTATTATGGAAAAAAGATGACATTTATCTGCCACCGAGTCGGCAGTGCGCCTTAAATCGCCTGAAAGGGATTGGGCGCAAAATGGAAAAAGACCGGGCCTATGCGATGGCATATAGGCAAAAAATTAAACATTATATTGATCAAGATTATGCGTGCGCGCTCACCGAACAAGAGGTGGCCGCGCTTGACGGCCGCCAATGGTACCTACCGCACTTTGCGGTATTTAACCCGAAGAAACCGGGTAAAATAAGAATTGTATTCGACGCGGCGAGTAAGAGCAGAGGGGTTTCGTTGAATGATGTGCTCATCACGGGCCCTGACTTATTGACCTCCCTACTGGGCAACATTTTCCGGTTTCGGGAAGGAAAAATCGCCCTCGCCGCGGATGTAAAAGACATGTTCCTGAGGGTGAAGATCCGAAAAGAGGATCAAAATGCCCAATTATTTTTATGGGGAGAGCCGGGCGAAGAACCAAAAACATATAGGATGTCATCCATGATTTTTGGCGCAACGTGTTCTCCAACCAGTGCCCAATATGTCAGAAATCGTATAGCGGACGCCAGTGCGGCGCACTATCCGGCGGCTGCGGCCGTGATAAGGGAAAAATTTTACATGGATGATCTACTGGACGCGGTAGACACCACTGAGGAAGCAGTAATCCTAGTCCGAGAAGTGACGGAAGTACTGCGTCGGGGCAAGATGGAGCTTGCTAATTGGGCATCCAACGACCCCGCGGTGCTAGAGCACATAGCACCGCACTTGAGGACCATAGAGCCGGTCCAAATCATAGGGCCCGACACCACAACGGAACGTGTGTTAGGTGTGACTTGGGACCCAAGTACGGATAATTTTCTATTTAAATTTATTAATTTGCCAGAATTCACGGCCGACGAAATTCCCACAAAGCGACAGTTGCTAAGTGCCGTCATGAAAATATTCGATCCCGCTGGTTTTCTCGCATGCGTCATGATAAGATCTAAGATATTACTTCAAGATGTGTGGCGTTCAAAAATATCATGGGACGAGAAAATAAAAGATGAACATGCAACAAAATGGTTCGCTTGGCAGAAATTATTGCGCCAAAGTGAGTGTGAAATTTCGCGGCAATGTGTCTCAAGTAGCCGCCGCCAAGTTGATTTACATGTGTTTTGCGATGCCAGTGAATCGGCGTGCTGCGCGGTGGCATACTTTGTAGAAATTGTGAACAATAAAAAAAATGTGACATTTATTGCGGCAAAAACAAAGGTAGCTCCCTTGAAGCCATTATCCGTACCGCGCCTTGAGCTGCAAGGTGCATTGATAGCTGCCCGTTTGGCGGCAACCATAAAAGCACAACATACGTGCCGAATTGAAAAAACAATTTTTTGGACCGATAGCACTACAGTTTTGAGCTGGCTTCGGACGGATCCGAGGTCGTACTCGGCGTTCGTCGCAAATCGACTTGGTGAGATCGACGAGATAACGAACGCGGCGTGTTGGCGCTGGATACCAACACGCTTTAATCCCGCTGACATCGGAACCAGGGACGGAGAACCGCCGGATTTGACACCCTCAGGAGTATGGTTCGCCGGGCCCGCCCTTTTAACCTTTTGAACGCTATTCCAAGCCCTGAGTTTCCAGTACCCACACGCGGCACGTTTTTCTGAATACTCAAATATTCATTAAATCATCGAAATAGTCCACTTACGCACAATTTATCACCGAAGATAAAGATAAGAGGTTATGTTGTTATATTTGAAACCTAATAACACAATAATAAAAACTCAAAGGATGTTTATAAATGAATAAACAAAAACTCCATACAAAAAACATACCTCGCCTACGTTTGTCGTCGCGCGCCATTCCCGCCCGATGTGTGTTTAGACCACTGCGTTGATAAGCACAAGTGGACAGAAGAATCACTTGTGAACGTAAACAAATGGATGGTTTATGGGAAAGACACTCACACCACACATTTAACTAACTCAATGATACTATTGTTTTTACACGCTAATAAATTTCAGTATCTGGAGTCATATTTTTTTGGAGCTGTGATATATTTTAAAACACGGTTGTAAACACAAAGATACGTCGCATTCCTTACATAAGTATCTCGTGAGCTGCATTCTTTTATTTTGTAATCGGCATATTCGACATCGTCTTCGGGGATTTTTTAATTTGTCAGTTGGAGGAATTAATTCTGCCATATGCTTTGTAACAAACTTAGGTAATATCCGAAACGGATTGCTGTGGACTGATGATGACGTTGCAGGTTGTGATGTTTGACAAATCTCGGGTTTATATTTCTCAACAAGTTGAATGAATCCAGTTGAAAATCAGCTAAGGGTTTTTTTATTCCGGTTACTTGGGTATATACGGAATGTGAATTTAATAAAAATAGATCTATTATATGGAATGCGACTTTCTTGTACCATTTAGTAGTCTTTCTCATGCAGGATAAACTACTAACCATCATCCGTTTTGTCAACAGCTCCCATTGATTTATTGTAGTCTATAATAGCGGATGGTTTTTGAATAGGTTGTTTGGTCTTATAATGAATTTTTCCGGTCTCTTTAAAGGATTCATCATGCAAAGTAGTAAGCATGTGAACATCCCTCTTATCACGCCATTTTAATGCTAAGAGGTTCTTCGACTCAAATTCACCTTTTCCAAATTCCACAAGCATTGGTTTTTTCTGCGTGTAAAAATTCGAATAACTTTGGGCTAGTATACCAATCGTCACAATACAAATTGTGACCTTTGCCAAAATAGTCTTTTAAAAGTGTGGTCACAACAGCGCCGGTTATTCCCAAGTTATGATCATCAGTATAGTCAGTCCCTTTTCCACAATATATAATAAAATCTAAAATATATCCAGTTTTTACATCACATAACACAAACATTTTGATTCCGAATCGATGTCGTTTTGAGGGAATAAATTGCTTAAAAATTAGCCTACCTTTAAATACAATTATACTTTCGTCTATACATAAATTTTCGTAAGGTATCACTGAGTTTTTGAATGTTTTTCGGGTGTATTCCAAAAGTAAGCGAATTTTATAGAGAGGATCTGTAGAAGGTGAATTCGAGTCACAGAAATGTAAATATTCCAATAATAACTGATACCGGTCTCTAGGCATGATCAGTCCGAATACTGGTGAACTCAGAAAAAGATTCGTACTCCAATACCCTTCAATAGTCACATGTGCATTTCTGGTCATCAGCATTGTTATTGCAAAAAATAAATACATTTCCGGAACATTCGTGTCTTTCCATTTGTGACTTCGAGACTTTGGGCCAAACTCTTTTGTATTTTGAAGAAAACGGTAGTACTTACTTATTGGTTTCTTTTACTATTTCTTCCATTATCGAGAAACTCAAAAAGAATTCGAAAAAATCTCTCTCTGTAGAATCTTCATTTAATTGTGCAGAACAAACACCCGGTTGAAAATCGTCAAATTCATGTACTATCGGAATGTGAGGTCCAGATACCCAGGAACGCAATATTTTTTCACTTGTAGATCCGTCGGCCTGATATTCAACGTCAGACATTTCCGACGGATCGTAGTCTTCTTCAGACATTTCAAAATCGGAATCCAACATAATTTCTATCCCATCATCATTTAAAAAGTGGGCCATATTGATTAAATTGTAGGATTAAAATTCAAAAATAATATTTAGCTTATTAATAATTATTGTATTATTAATTATATTATTATTAAATTTTGATTAAAAATATATAACACGCACTTCTAAACAATTTGAAAGAAAAACGGTCATATAAGAATAAAATTTAAAAAAATTAATCGTCAAAATACAAAAACTATAGTCACAAACTAACACTTGTAACACACATTAACATGTAAGGCGCAACTCGAGGGATAAATAAAAAAAGTATCAAAATTTCAAAAGTTTTTCGTAATTCGACAGCCGCGACGAACAAATATGGGATCGGCGCTTGTCCAACTGATTTTGTAGCTAGACGCATGCGTATTCGTCCCGTCGAACGATTTTCGTGTGCGCGCCATCCCGCGGCCAGTTTTTGAAATACTACAGATTTACAGGTTCGGCATATGTGACAGATAATCAATGTTTATTACGAAATATGATTTTATTTTTAAGAAATGTCTGTAGATGCCAGCACCATGAAAGTATTGGGATTCATCCAGTATATGTTAAAATATTGTATGAGTTAGGCGCTCTACTTGATCGGCGATCAAAGTCGGCGTATCAACAGTTGATACGGCCGCGCACAAAAACGTATTCATAGCCGTATCAACTGTTGATACGGACGCGTTCAAAGGGTTAAAGATCCAGACATTGCTATTTTCAGAATACGGATGAATATGCATAATTCAAATGCTTTCTTTTTAAGCTAATTGGGATCTCTTTGTTGTCGAAAATATATTTGAGTTTGCCAAAAGCAGCCCAGCTTATTTCTATTCGTCTTAGCAATGCTGCTGTTTGGTTTGGAAAATGGATGGAAAAAATGGCCAAAGAAAACCAAACCAAACACTAGCTAAGACCCGTCAAAAATGACGTACTTTTACACATTTCAGCCGCCAGCCAAGGCTGTGAGAACAGCGCTATCTAGAGGAGCGTAGCGTCTACATAATGTCAGTGATGGATGGAGAGTTAAGTAGAGAATTATTTTTTTTGTTTCTCATACCTCATTATTATTTGAGCTATCTGGTAGCGCTAATGATGGACATTGTTACATAGACGATTATATATTTCGATTAACGATTAATACCAATGACATATGCGATATAATAATCGATGCACTCATTAGTTTTAATTTTCATTGAAAACGGAATGAGATCGGCTATTCAATTCTAGTTACAGTTACGGATGGACATACGAAATTATTATTATTGGGGATTGCAGTGATATATCAGAATAGATAAAATAGATAAAATAAACTTTATAATGTTATCTAGCCTAATAGCCTGTGTCTGCTTCCCTTGGTGTATATACTACCAAGACAAAATTATAATCAATTATAATACACTATAACACTTTTATAAGATTCTATAAGACACATACACTTATAAGATACTAATTTAACTAGAGCACTGTTCTTAAATTCACAGACACTAAATGGTTCTGGAATAATTCACACACCAAATATTCAATTTCTTAATGCGTTCTAGAATCTTCGATGCAATTTTATCATATACTGATGCACGTTACTTAAATCACTCAGGTCCGCACTAGAAAACTTCTCGCTTGTCGGTAGGTACTCGCGCCGAACATCTGTCACTCGGTTGAACACGCGTTTGTCACACTGCTGCGGTTTTTGTCGCTAGTAATCACTATACATCGGTAAAATCGCTTTATTAATACGATAATGTCTCAATCGATTCCAGAGTGTTGTGGTGGAGCATTCCAGAGATTACGAGAGATATAATCTTAGTGCGTAATTCCTTCAATTCTCCCATCTCTCTACAATATATATATATATATATATATATATAGATAGATATTAATAAAAATTATTAGAGACACTGATATCAGGATAATAGGTACATGATACTCTGATAATAAACATTATAGTGAAGACTATGCCCATTATCCCAATTACAAGTGTCTTCGGCACGCCCTAGTAACATGTATATTAGCAATTAACTATATTTTACATGTACATTTATGTGTATTGTATATTTAGTGTTTGAATGTAGTGTGATCATATAAGAAAATGTAAATAAATACTTGATTTAATGGATCTGTAGGTTCAGGTCATCGTTTAAAAAATTCATTTTCTAAACGATGACCTGAAATTCGACCATTTTCGAAACGATGAACGATGACATCTGGATGTGATTTCATTTTCGGATTTTCATTCTCATGAAGTAGGGATATTGCTGGAAATCGGAGCCCTGTACTAGAACATTGTGACTGAAGACGAAAGTTTGGCCAGCCTACTGTAGACAATTATGATTATTTATTTATTTATTTAAAGACTATCGACAGGTCAGAATGACCCTAATGGATAGTCATTTAGGACAAGGTGTTAGTACTGTTACATTTTACAGTAAAACATTAATACATTATACAATATAAGTACAAGATGAACGAAATTTACAATCTCCGCGCGACATAACAGGCACGCAGGCTCCCAGGTCGATCAAGTCAAAAAACGTATACTCGCGTCTTTGTGGCAGTAAAATTTTTTGTTTAGGTTGATTTCCGAAGAGTCCATCTTAACTAACTAACTAACTAACCATCACGCCGTTTCTCCGCAGGGTTATGCAGATAGGATTGAACGCCGCACTCTTCTATCCTGGCACACCACTTTTGCTTCGACCACATTCATACATCTTCTCATACGAGTTCTACGGTTGTTGCGGCTTTTAACGGGGCCATCCTCAAACACTTGTTGTATCTGATCGTGCCAGGTCTTTCGTGTACGCCCTTTATTTCTGTTGCCTTCAACAATCGCCTCATACATCATCCATCTTACGCGCTCAAATTATCTTCGGTCAGGAGTGATATGACTTCTCTCTTAAACTGAGGTTGTGTCGAGTGAAGTATGTCGACGTTGGGGTTACATGACGCTACCTGCTTGCACTTGCAGAATTCAATATTTTATGATAGCCTAGAAGCGAAAAAATCTATCAAACACCTCCCAATTACACCTCCTGCCCCCCTCTACCGGGAGCAGGAGCCAACACAAGCACTCACTCGAACAATGGCGGAGTATCGCCGATAGGTGGGTCCCGGAATGCCAGCAGATTGCGCTGCGCCTGGGGGCACGTTTTAATTGCCAGCGGAGGAACAATAGCCCTCGGCCCGGTGCGCGGCGGGGGGTGAGCGCGCGCATATGTCACCATTAAGGGACCACTTTGCGCGGCACAAAGCAGGCTCCGGTATCGGGAGCTATTCGAGAAATATCAACATCTTACGATATATCTTACACATTATACTTTACATACTTCTTCTTCTTCATGTGCCCTGTCGGGTCCCCCTGATCATCTGGGAGAAAGTTTCCCTGTCCAGGGCAGTGCGGAACAGCTCTTCCACGATTCTTATCCCGATCCACTCTCGGATGTTTCCAAGCCAGGAATGCCGCCTCCTTCCGACCCCTCTGCGACCCTCAACCTTCTCCTCCATGACGAGCTGAAGGATGGAGTACTTTTCGCCTCTCATTATATGACCAAAATATGAAATTTTACGGAGCTTTACTGTGTTGAGTAACTGTCTGTTTGTATTTGCTCTACGTAAAACTTCAACATTACTAGTCATGTCAGTCCAAGATATCCTTAACATTTTACGATGTATCCACATTTCGAACGCCTCTAGGCGATTTAGAGTAGTCACCTTCAGCGTCCATGCTTCAACACCGTAAAGTAGAACTTACCATACATAGCATTTGATCAATCTCTGTCTGAGCTTCAAGTTTAAGTCATCATTACAGAGTAGATTTTTCATCTTATTAAAAGATACTTTACATACATACATATATATATATATCCATAGCCATTGATATAAGGTCATGGTTGCTTGAATATTTTAGACTCACAACATAGTCAGAAATCTACCGGCCAAGTTTCTGCTGCTAGCTCTTGTACACCCTGTATACTCTAAACCAGTACAACGAGGTCACGTCATGTAACCCCAACATCGACATTTTTTATTTATTTTTATTTAAAAAGTAATGGAAACCTAAGAGGTTAATAGGTAACATTTTTACATGATTGAATATAAGAAATAATAATAATGTAATTTAGATACAAAGTCATTTTTTTATAGTTGCCCGAGTTTGAATATTTTTGTCACATCTGTTTTGAATTTGTCAGTGGTCAGTTGTTTGGTCTGTTGTGGCAGGTCATTGTACAGTTTTAGTCCGTTGCAAATTAGTCGGGATTGTCCTGTTTTTGTTTTGGCGTGTGTTATGTGATAGTTTTGAGCCATTCTAGTGTTGTGTTGGTGTTTTTCGTGTGTTATGTGATAGTTTTGAGCCATTCTAGTGTTGTGTTGGTGTTTTTCGTGTATTTTGTGTAATTTTATATCTTCGTCTTGTATTTCGCCAATTGCTAGTCTGTGAATGATTTTAAGTGTTTCGATTTTTGTAATGCTTTCGATGTTTAGTTGTTGTGTTGTACGACTACTTGTTTTCCCTGACATTATGGACGCAATATGCAAAAAAAACGGCTTGTTTTGTAAAAAAAACGAATGAACGACCAAATACGCCAATGTGCTGTTACGTGTTAAGATACATGATGTCACTTGCAAAAATAAGCGTTTTAGCGTAAGTTTAAAATGATTTCAAAAGCGTTTTTTAATGTTAATATACATATTAAAAAAATCTTTTTCATAAACGTATTTTATAAATTAAAGTTACGATTTTTCTATTAAAAAAAAACGAGCGAGCCTTACAGTAGTCGCATATGATGTGTAACATTTGATATCCCAAATTATTATAAGACCCACAGTTGAAAATATCAACTGAGCATTTGTTTGAATGCAAGCAAAGCATTTAAACAACATTTTAAAAAGCTAACACCTACCTATATATTTATTAATTAGTAAATACAAGTAAAGAAAATGTATGTGCATTTATTTATTATTGAATTTTGCCGCACTAGGTTGGTTCCGTATATTTACATACGCATTTGGTTTTGAAATGTGTTTGGTCAATTATATGTTTATATTTATTTTCATAGATGGCGGTAGTGTCTTGCCATACATATTGCATGAACGCTTTGAATAAATTTTCAAAAATAATCACATAAATTACTTAAAATTTGAGAACTTACATCGTTAAGGGTAGTTATTGTTTACATTAATGTAAAAAAAATTAAGTATTTATCGGATAGTTTCGAAGATATAAGCCAAAATATATCAGCCTCGCAATATGTATACAAAATCAGAAGCATTGGCTGGTAGTGTGCGTCTTCTCTGTGATGGCACTTGCTGGACACTGATTTGTTACTCCCTTTATATTAACTCGTGGCGTCTGCTTGCTTGCTTGCCGGCTTGCCGTCAAAAAAACTTTGGATCGATTTTTGACCCTTTTCCCGTGATCCAATCGCGCTGAAACTTGGCAAGTAGACTCGTGGCGACGATCAAGAAGATCTATCAAATTTTCGTTAAAAAAAATTAATAATTATAGTATAATTTCATTATAAAAGTTTGATTAGCAACGGCGGCCCGATAACGTCGAGGAATATTTTCTAAATTTGAATTACTCCGTCGGTATACATAATAGGTACTTCACTACGAGTTTCGAAAATCTAAATTGACTGACAAATGTTTTTAGAATTTAATCTTCAAAGCATGAAGTGTCTTATCAAAGCTCAAAACATCTGACATTTTAGAAATATATTAAATTACTGTAAGTTTAGTGTTGCGTTATATGTTTTAATTCGTCTTTAATTGTTGTTATATTTTACAAAGAAAGGGTGTATAATAAAAACTTGTTTTTTATGGGTTACTTTTTTCCTGTTACGTTACAAAATCACTGCCACAGATTGCAGGAAAGATGTTACTCATAAAAAAAAAAAGTGAAATTACCCTTCGACTGCGTTACAGACAGCTCCGCTTTCGCTCCTAATTTGTTCATTTCCAAGTGAAGAAATAGTGTAAATACGTCCCGCCCTGATTTATCGCGGAAATATAAATATGTAATAAGCGGCGCACAATAAGCCCCGATAATGGAGGTCGCCTCAATGGAATTACGAACGCGGGGACCTCAAATAGTGGCATTATCGGTCGAGGCGGTGTTTACAGCTTAGCGGATTTTACCCGAATCGGACAAATATCACAAAAGATCTGCCGCGTGGACGAATCCGTGTTTCCAGGACACTGGATGTCGTATTATACTCGCACTAACAAAAAATCACAACACAATTCGTGATATTTCAAAGACGATCGCGTAACTAGAAGTCATGCAGGTTTTTTCTGTGTATAGTTGTCTGAGATATTCTGCCGTGTATATGTGACCCCTCCAGTAGACCTCTGTGTAGGCCAGAGAGGTCACATGTACGCGGCAGAATATCCCAGAAAACTATACACAGAAGAAGCCGTGAAAACCTAAGGACATTTTCATGCATGTTTTGTAGTGGAAACTGCAGCTACCAACTACGCAGTGCAAAAAAGCTGTGCATTAGAAACAAATATTAATTAAATAATCCTTATCTTAAGAAAAAGTTGATTTAAAATTCTAGTCGTAATTCGTCCTACGGCTAGAAGTTTTATTTCCGACTTTTCTGTACCTAAAAAATTAATAAAATATATATATATATATATATATATATATATATTACCCTTATAGGTATATGCGTACATATACTTTTTTAAATATAGGTATATAGTCGGTCACAGCATAACCTAAGTTTATACCCACTACACGCCACTGCAACTACCTACATCTTTAATTCCCCACTGCAAACGCTTCCTAGACTAGCAAACAGATACGAGCAACTTGACGTCTTTGCCAGCAACTTTATAATACTCAAACATATTTTAAAAGATGTATTGAAAGGTTACTAGTATTTTTCAAATTGGACTTAAATAACTGATTTGTATTTGTTTCGATTAGGGAATGCAATCCCGAGTCTGGATTACCCTTTCGGGATACCTCGAGTTTAGAATTTCCAATCCCGCGTGATCTCTACAATCAGGATCCCGAATACTTTTGTGTCTTTTGTTTATAGCAATTAACGACAACGCCTTGCATTATTATATCAGCAATTTTAATAAAATGTTCATTATTAAACATCGCATTAAAGTTTTTGTAGGCGTTTTTCCAAGCATCAATCAGTCAATGCAGTAGATTTAGTAGTAGTTTTTATTACTATATTAGGTTCATAAAATACAGCAAATATTATTCAAAGCTATTTTTCTTATTTGAATGTAGGTAACATGAATATAAGTTTTAAGTATTTACTAAAAGCTCTATAAAGATACACAATTAAACATGCAAAACATAGAAAATGCTGATCATTCATCATCATCATCATTCTTGGCACTACAACCCTTGGAGGGTCTTGGCCTCCTCAATAATTTTCCTCCACTCATCTCGGTTTAGTGCCAGCTCTCTCCAGTTTCGAAGCTCTAAGGCAGAGATATCTTCGAGGACGTTGTCACTCCATCTTAGTTTCGGCCTTCCTAAGCTCCTTCGCCCTATTGGCCTTGAGTTCAGCAGGGACTTTGGTGCTTGATGCTCGGACATTCTCTCCACATGACCCAGCCACCGAAGTCTTCCCAGTTTTATAAATTTTGTTACGTTTGGCTCCTTAAATACAGTATAGAGCTCATTGTTGTAACGTCTGCGCCAAAGTCCATTTTCTAGAACCGGTCCGAAGATACGCCTCAAAATTTTCTTTTCAAAAACGTCCAGTGCTCGCTCATTCCAATTAGTTAGTACCCACGTCTCAGCTGCGTACGTGAGCACTGGCCTAATAAGCGTTTTGTACACTAATATCTTGGTGTTTCTGGACAGCAGTCTGGATTTTATCTGCTTTCGTAGGCGGAAAAAACAGCGATTTGCGCTCACTATGCGCTTCTGGATCTCCTCTGTAGGTAGTATTATTGTTGCTTGTTATCAGGGATCCTAGGTATGTAAATCTTGGTACCGTTTCAAAATTTTGACTTCCACACGAGAGAGTTGGGATTTGTTGGGTGCATCCTACGGCCATGTATTTGGTCTTCTGCTGGTTTACCATGAGACCCATGTTTTTGGCAGAACCTTCAAGATTTATGAAGGCATAACATAAAGCATCGGGAGTTGTCGCAATTATGTCGATATCATCAGCATAATTTCATCAGCATCTTGTAACGTATCTACAGTTTATTATACCATCGGATGGGGTAGCAATCTTGACATGTTCAGAATACAGACGTACCTATTTACGTGTTCTTCAACTATACCAGGGTCACCCGAAGCCGGGGTCACCCGTTCGAACGTAACGGCATCCGCGAGCCGTTCGACGTCACAATCTGAAACCAAATAATTTCCATTTACAAATGAGCAGCTGACTCCGAATTGACAAAGCGATCAAACAATGGCGCGGTGTGCCTCCTCTATCGCCGCGCGCACCTTTCCGCGCACGCGCCGCGGGGTCGAGTTTCAAGCGCCGAGGCACAAAACAGCGCGACAGGAGTGACGCGTAATTGACGGCCATTTCTTTACAACATCGGCCCGGGGGACCGGAGAGCCGGCGCGGGAATCGCCCGCGTGCTCATTTTTCAATAAATCGAACAATTAATCTTATTCATACAGGCGCGAACGCGAATGCGAATAGCGAACTCGTGCAACCTTTACGGGCATAAAAAAGATTGAGCGAGTCTCGCAATAGTCGCAAATGATGTGCAACGTGGTATATAGTTTATAGTAACACAGTATACAGTAAAGATAAATCGTAAACACACGCCAAAACAAAAACAGGACAATCCCGACTAATTTGCCACGGACTAAAACTGTACAATGACCTGCCACAACAGACCAAACAAGTGACCACTGACAAATTCAAAACAGATGTGACAAAAATATTAAAACTCTGCCAAGTATAAAAAATGCGCTTGTATCTAAATTATATTAATATATTTTTTTATATTGAATCATGTAAAAATGTTACCCATAAACCTCTTAGGTTTCTATTACTTTTTAAATAAATAAAAAAATTAAAAAAAGATAAAGTAAAAAAAAATCGAAACACGAAATGGACAAAAAGAAATATTCTAACCTTAAATCCTCAAAAATGTAACTACATTAACTTTGAGGCCAAACGGAAAAAGCATAAAATGGACATAAAAATACATAACGAAACACTCACTGAACTAGAAAATACTAAATACTTAGGACTCAACATAGACACACATTTCAAATGGACCTTTCAAATAGACAAAGTAATTGACTCACTGACAAAACTGACCAGCCTATTCCACAAAATACACGAAATCACACCAAAAACCGTAAAAATTCTGATGTACCAGGCAAGAGTAGAATAGGATATTTGATACCCTTCTGGGGAACCGGAAACAAAACTAACCTAAACAGACTCCAACGACAGCAAAACAAAATACTAAAAACGATCTATGATCTGAAATACCGGACACCAACTGAAACTGTATACCGTATAACACAACAATTAAACATCGAAAGCATTACAAAAATCGAAACATTTAAAATCATTCACAGACTAGTAATTGGCGAAATACAAGACGAAGACATAAAAACACAAAGTAAACGAAAAACAACAACACAACACTAGAATGGCTCAAAACTATCATATAACATACGTCAAAACAAAAACAGGACAATCCCGACTAATTTGTAACGGATTAAAACTATACAACGACCTGCCACAACAGACCAAACCACTGACAAATTCAAAACAGATGTGACACAAATGCTAAAACTCGGCCAACTATAAAAAAATGACCGTATCTAAATTACATTATTATTATATTCCTATATTGAATTATGTAAAAATATTATCCATAAACCTTTTAGGTTTCTATCAAATTTTAAATAAAAAAATTAAAAAATATAGTTTTACTGGAAAACGTTCAGAGACGAGCCACAAAATTGCCCTTGGGCCTTAAAAACCTGGAATACGCGGAAAGGCTGAGAGTATTGAAACTGCCCACTCTTCAGGGAAGCGAGCAAGAGGTGACCTCATCGAGACATTCAAGATTACTACAATATTCCTAATATGACAGATATGTTTGCATTAAACACTAATGTCGGCCTTCGAGGACATCACCCAAAGTTGAACAAGTCTCGGTTCTCGTGTAACCCAAGAAAGCATGCATTAAGCAATAGAGGGGTCAATATGTGGAACAGTTTGCCTGAAGGCTTTGTGTCTGCAGCCAGTGTCAACCAATTTAATTTATCACTCGTATATAGACACTTTACTATCGCTTTAATGCTCTATTTTATCCCACATCCCAACTCGCAATAATAGACATTCACCTACTTTTCATCTCTCCCTTTGTAAGACCAACTCAAAACGAAACTCCTTTATGTACAGATCCACAAATTCATTTAACACAAACTATCACCACATTGACATTTTCAACTAAACGATAAGAAACATAAAACATACAAGATCTACAAAACCGCACTCAAACTAATTCGTGCAATTATCTTCCCTTCTACTCCCGTCCCACATTCCCCTCCACCCTCTCCACTCGCTGTTAAAATAATTTAAAAAAATTATTTTACTACAATGTGACTGTTCTAATAAATTACCTTGTTATAATAAACTATGTTCTAATAAATTACCTTGTTATAATAAACTTGTTCTAATAAATTACCATATTATAATAAACCATATTTTAATAAATGAAACTGTGTTCTAATAAATTACTATATTCAGTGGAAAATTTGTAATTGGCATAATTTTAAAATCCATTATTTTATATTTGTTAATATGCTGTTAATTTTCCCTAAAACAAATAAACAAATAAATAAATCTGCTGTCCGGTTATCCAGAGTTATCCAGATATATTATAAATCTAAATTCAACAGATCCCCAATTTATCGAATTTGACATTTTCTTCTGACGCCCAATGTTAGAGTTGATACGTTAATGTCAATGTTGATATGATGTGTCGAATAAAATTGATAAATTCGAAATCGAAACATTTTTCCATTCCTACTTTTTGGTTTCTGAAAATTCACTTAAAAAAAGTGTAATTTCGGACCTGAGCGATTCCCGCAGCGGGGGCTTCGTTCCCGCTTCCTCGCGCAGCCGTCTCTGTCTCTTTGTCCGCGGCCGTGCTTTGTGCCGGCGGGAAAACCTGATCCGCCACTTCCGGACCGGAAGCGGACCTGGGATTCCAATATTGGCGGGAACTAATCACCAACGGATTGGCGGCTGGCCTCCTCACTCAACTCCGGGGTAAATAAATACCATATTGCACGCTTTAAGGGTTCGTATGAGGTTTGATCGAAATACTTGTATAGGTTGGCGGAATTGAATTTTTCTTGATAAATCTATAGATAGATACTGTACTGTACTGGACGTTAGACAGCTGTTCGTTAAGTCTACCCTCATCTTCTACATCAAAAACACAAACCACCTAATAGCAACCAGTAACTCGCATTCAGATAATACTAGACAAGCATTACGAAACCTTGACGAAATACCAAAAACTAAGACAACACATGGACAGAAAAATTACTCATACGTAGGGTCTAAAATATTTAACATATTTAAAACAGACTTCCCGGAAATCAGATTATACTCAATTAATAAAATAAAAGCTTTAGCAAACAACTGGCTTACCTCCAAAGGTAGAACTTACTGTAATTGCATAATAATGTCTTCAAATAAAAATATATACCTATATAAATAAATAAATGAATTAAGGAAAATAAAAAATAATCTTAAACAAAACTTTAACCCTTTTTACATTAAACAATTATTCTACACATATTTACACTTGGACTTATGACTCACTCAACTTTCACTAACATTCCACTTGATACTTTGTAGATACATAATTACTACCTTATGAAAATAAATACTACTGACGAATTCGAAAAAATATTATAATTGTGTTCTATAACGCCACTCTGGGACAGGCGTAGCCTAGTAGAGTGGCATAATCCACAAATTAAACAAAACAAAAAAAATGTGTAATTTATCTTATGTTTTATTGTTAAATTAGTATTAAGTACCTTTATTTGTAAACAAGGATTTTTAAGATAAAAAAAAAAAGATAGATAGATTTTTATTTCGCATTCATAGGTGACAACTTTTTATAGTGTTTACAAAATTGTATAAGCATGTCATGGCAGCAAGTAAACACTACATTAATTTGACGCCCTGCCTGCTACACTAGTAGTTTACTGTATTACAGCAGACAGTGCTCTTCCAGTAGGTACAGTATATGTGCAAGAATATTTATTATATATATAAAGTTGTTATTATATGAATAAATCTTAGTGCCAATAAAAAATTAATAATAATAATTCATTGTTAACATATTTAATAATGGTGTTATTCTTATATTATAGACAATAAAAAAAATTATGTGAATTGGATAATTAATAAAAGAAAAAAAAGTAACCTATAAAAACCAAGTTTTAATTATACTCCCTTTCTTTGTAAAATATAAGAACAATTAATGACGAATTAAAACATATAACATAACACTTAACTTACAGTAATTTAATATATTTCTAAAATGTCAGATATTTTGAGCTTTGATAATACACTTCATGCCTTGAAGATTAAATTCTAAAAACATTTGTCAGTCAATTTAAATTTTCGACATTCGTAGTGAAGTACCTATTATGTTTCTAAATTTGAATTACTCCGTCAGTACCTACTGACGGAGTGATTCAAATTTTTAAAAAATTCCGCGTTGTTATCGGGTCGCCGTTGCTAATAATCAAACTTTTCTAATGATTCCAATTTGAAAAAACCAATAAAATTTCTAATATATTATAATTATTAATTTTTTTAACGAAAATTTGATAGATCTTCTTGATCATTGCCACGAGTCTACTTGCCAAGTTTCGGCTCGATTGGATCACGGGAAAAGGGTTAAAAATCGATCCAAAGTTTTTTCGACGGCAAGCCGGCAAGCAAGCAGACGGCACGAGTTAAAATAATAATAATAATATTTGGATATTTTATATAGCGTCGTTTTCGGAAAGGAAGTAATAAATAAAAGTAGTTGAAAAGATGAAAATAAATGTTCATATAGGTACTAGTCCGTCCGTCCGTCTGTCTGTGTGTAACTTCGTGTAACGTCCGTTACTTCTTTATAGTAAAAAAAAAAATCTTTTTCTTTTTTTTCATGTTTTTCCGTAAATTATTATTCATTTTTTTTATAAATAAATACTTATTCCTTGAGAACCGTCATGTAAAAGAACCGTCATTTTTGACGTGTTACTACAGCTAGTTTATTTAATAATATTTATTTCATCCCCCTAAAAGCATTTGGACATTTTATTTACATTATATTTATGATCCATTTGTCATAATATAATCCCCAATAATAAAAATTTCTAATGTCCGTCCGTTACTTTCTAGAATCCAATACCTGATCTCAATCCTTTTTCAAAATTAGTGTGATTTTTTATTCATATTAATATTGACGAACCTCGAAGCTACGAAAACATTTAATGTTCAACAATAATGGAAAATTATTAATTTTAATCGAAATAATTACCAAAATATGTCGAAAATTATTTAATAATATAGTCATCCACTTTACGTCTACTACTACAGGTGGCGTACAATAAAAATACAACTCACATATGAAACAAAGTACGCAAGTTAAACATATATACAACTTCCAAAAAAATTTCTAGATGTACTTAGTAGTCAATCATGGGTGGAATCGGTAAAGGTAATATTATGTATAGTGATCACTTAAGCCCTATGAAAAAACTTCTATATATATTTTCCCTTATAAATAATAAAAAACTAACTCACAAAAAACAAGATTTCATCATACTCCCTTTCTCATTTCCCAGTTGAAAAAAGTTTCGCGCTTACTCTACGCGGGCTCGAAAATTAAACAATACATAAATCATTAAAATTTCGAAAAGACCAAAATTGTACTATAATTATTTAATTTTTTAAACGAAATTTTGTTAAATCATTTTTATCGTCGCCACGAGTCTGCCCGCAAAGTTTCAGCTCGATTGGATCACGGGGAAAGGGTTAAAAATCGATCCAAAGTTTTTTCGGCAGACAAGCCGGCGCTATGAGTTAAAAGAAAGGGAGTAATAGCTTCGTTTATATGAGACGTCTATAATATATCTTGAATTAAAGACCGTATTCTGTACAACGTATGTGATACTCATTTAGATAGGTTGCGGGACCTTCAGGTCGCTGATGATGTGCGGATCAGGTAATTGTGTTGACGTTCATGTCGGGGATTACTTAGTGACGCTGGGGCGGCTCCGTTGTCCCGGGGGGAGAGCGTGCCCCAACTGGAGCTCGCACGGTGATTCAGGGTGACGCGGGGCGAAGGAGAGCATTTTATTTATTATGACTGTTGATGATTATTGATCCATGTTTTTTTATAACCTACATATATTAGACAAAAATACTATTAAAATGGTGCAGTCCCTTATACAGTATGGCATTATCGGGTGGGGAGGGACGCGCCAGTAATGATCATCGTCTGCAGAAACGCAGTCTTCACTCTCGAGTCCTCGCGAGTCACTCTAAATGACATTTCCTTTAATTAGGACGGCTCTTAAGTATGACAAGAAATTAATACAGTATGCTTAATCCTTACTGTATTAATCTCTTAACTAATTTCCTCTTACAGTATGGTATTATTAGATGGGGAGGGGCTTTTTTTTTTTTTTAATTTTTTACCAATACATTTTCTAGTTACATGTGTTGGATTTTTCTCTTCTACATGAGTGACGTAGACTCGTGTGTAGGAGAGGAGTATCTTTACATTTTACATTTACAGATAATAAAATGATAAACTGTACATAATCATCATTTTATATGTATAGACAATTTAGTTATAATTAGTAAATAATAGGTACATATGTATAATAATAAGTAAGCGATAAGTAAAGTAATAAGTAAGTATTAGGTAGATACATAATAAAATAAAAAATATATTATTTATGAAGGTATTTTTTCACGTTTTTTTTAAATGCCTCATAATTATCCTCAGTCCTCAATTTAACAGACAATTCGTTGAACCATTTCAAACCTCTGAATGTGTAGTGATGCTGAGCAGTTGTGGTATGTATCCCAGGGATATGTAATTTACCAAGTGTTACATTTCTGCTACTTGACACTCTTTGGGTCAGCTCGTTATCACTTACAAGTCTAACGTACAGCCATTAATCATAGTACAAAAAAATAATTATTAAAACGATTCCCTAAAAACTTTATGATAATCCTACTGTAAATGTATTTCAAGAATTTAATGTATCATCACTTACAAAAATATACAAAACTAACTCCCTATGCCAAATTTATAAAGATTATTTTATAAATAAATCCCACCCCTTAGACAGTATAATTAATAGACATAGAACAAAGGGGAAAATAAATATACCAACTTTAAGAACCACCATGGTACAACATCATTATACATACTTGGGAGTTCGCAAAACACATTTCAAGAAATAAACATTCCAGTTTAAGAAAGAAGTCTAATCCTTGATTTTGGACAACGATGCATTATAACATTACCCACATGTCTCAAATGGTTTCTGTATACTAAATTTGCTATTTCTAAATGGTTTCTGTTTTTGTACTTTCATTTTGCTTGTAAATAATCCTCCCACAAGCTCGAGCTATTGGCTCATGTTATGGGGAGTTTAATGTCATTAAAATGTAATAAAATAGATTAAAATAAATTAAAATTAAAATTAACCTCATAAACACCTTGGCTACAAGAAAGCCAGATACGCCACCTGGTTTTATATCGTAAAACTACAACTATCTAACATTGAATTTGGGGAAAAATGGGATTTTTAAAGGAGGTTATATTTTATTTGAGGATTTCTGATATGATAAAAATAGAAATTAAGTAAGATACATTATGGAAGTCTCACATAGATGGAGCTATTTATATGGGAAACGTGTATGTATGTCTTTTTATAGGATGGCCCAGGGTTTACGACCTCTTTGAACTGTCTTAAGTGCTCACTCTACACAATGCAACGTTCACCAATTACATCGTAAGAACATCCAAACATTATCAAAATTTTGAAAGGCTATGTTTGAAGGCAATTTGCTATAGACATCTGTAGTCATTTTCATGAAATAGTATACATAGATTTCATACATATTTTTTTGGACAAAATCCAGAACATACATACAGGTATGTATAACATTTTGTTGCCGCCAATTTAGATGTTTTAAGTTTGACAGGTTTGAAATTAATTAATTCAATCAATCAGAAAGCTTCAAAAGTAAACAAACGTTAAGTTATTCACAATTACGAATAATGAGCTTTCTAAATCATTGAATTCATTCATTTCGAACCTGTCATATATAAGACATCAAAAAAATGGCGTCGCAGTGTTATACAATAACTCTCAAGATACAAAAATAGCAATGTTGTTTAGTTCAGAATAAGGATGAATGTTGGGGAATATTTTGAAAAATATTCAAATTAAAAATTTCTGACTTTAATTAAAATTTGAATTATCTACACATAATAATTTCGTAATCTGTCTGTCATGTGTTTTTATTATTATTAATATATATCTATATATTTTTATGTTTTGTACAAATCTTACAAATCTGTACTGCTTGATAGATCCAACCCAAGTTTTGCATACTTATTCCTGATCAAACATGTAAAATTACGTCATTTTTGACGGGTTACTGAAAAAACTGGTCTAAAAATCAGTTTAAAAATTGAAATGATATTTCAGGCGTATTCTGGTGTAGTGCTAATAATTCGGAAGAATCTCATTACACATATAAAGGATATTGCTAAAAATTCCAATAAAAAATAGATATCTCATTAGTGACCTCTGTGGTCAATTAAGGGGAATGAAAAAGCTTTGGGTGCCGGTCGCGCTAATGATTATTACAACATATACAGGGTTATTTGGAAAACATTAATAACCTCGCAGGACTGTATTCCTGCCTTGATTATGAGTCCAAAATGTTCAGGCTATTATGACCATGGAGATATGCGACATCAAAGTTTGCATTTTTTTTTCAATATTTCTGACTTTTTTTTGTAAAACGTTGGACTATCATTACAGTAACTTATATCTAATACGAAAAATTAATTTCCTTCAATACAAGTAAAATAAAATAACAAAAACCTTCGAATTGCAATTGGAAATTTTTCATGTTTTTTATAATTTTATTTAACTTGTATTGAAACGGATGAACTTTTCATATTCGATATAAAATACTGTAATGATAGTCCAACGTTATACAAAAAAGAAGTCAGAAATATTGAAAAAAAAAATGCAAACTTTGATGTCGCATATCTCCATAACTATATTTTAGGTCATGAGAGCTTGAACATTTTCGACTCATAATCAAGGCAGGAATATAGTCCTGCGAGGTTATTAACGTTTTACAAATAACCCTGTATATGAAATGGTTTGTAAAACATAAATATATATAATATACGTGGTATGCTATCATGGATGGAAATGTTACATTGTGTAAAGTGATCAATTCAGCCAGCCGTACGATAGGTCTTAAGCCCTATGTGCATACACTCAAAGACTTCCGTACCTACTTTCCCATAAAAATATAATTTCTCCTCTGTGAGAAATCTATAATATATCTTGAGGATGATAATGATATTACGAGATATAATCTTATACGGATTATACCTTACCATTCATGTACGTAAATAGCTTCAATGTACTGACTGCACGTGCCTGAGAGTGTAGCGCTTTTTTATTGAAATTCATCGCTAATCACGGCAAAATATTTTTAAAAATCGGCGAGGGCGTCATTTAGACAAGTGCTTCCAAAAATACTCGCCGCAAAAAATAAAGATGAAGTGGGAGGGGGGGTCTCGATGATTACTGCCATCTAGCTGACAGCTCTGACACCCCTGACAGCTGTCAGCCGCACGCAGCTCCTGCCTATTACGGGATCCGCGCATTCTTCTTCGTCAGGGTTGTCACTAGAGCCTCCGAATATTCGCGAATCCAACTATTCGAATATCGAATACTTGATGACAATATATTCGAATATTCGAATATATTCGTAAAATTTTTAAGAAAGGAATAATTTACTTTGGATGATAAATACAGATAAATACATTCTACATATTTAAAAAGAAACAATAATTATGGAGGATTTATTTAAATAATGGACTTTGGCGCAGACGTTACAACAATGAGCTCTATACTCTATTTAAGGAGCCAAACGTCACAAAATTTATAAAACTGGGAAGACTTCGGTGGCTGGGTCATGTGGAGAGAATGTCCGAGCATCAAGCACCAAAGTCCCTGCTGAACTCAAGGCCAATAGGGCGAAGGAGCTTAGGATGGCCAAAATTAAGATGGAGTGACAACGTCCTCAAAGACATCTCTGTCTTAGAGCTTCGAAACTGGAGAGAGCTGGCACTAGACCGAGATGAGTGGAGGTAAATTATTGAGGAGGCCAAGACCCACCAAGGGTTGTAGTGCCAAGAATGATGATGATGATGAAATACTAAAGAATAATAGAAAGCCAACTCCATCGTTGAGAAAACAATGTATTATAAGTGGTTGTTATCATAAAACTATAAAGATAAGCAGAAGACATAAAAAAGGCAAATGCAAAAAATGTCCGACAAAGGCGTTTACATCTTTGATGTCCGACTTCCATATAGGCGAAAGCGATACTTCTGGAGAAAAAAATCGTAAACCTGAGTCGATGAATGCTTGCATATGACTTCCAGGGTTCATAAACCTTTGTTTTGTTTATAAAAATATTTAAAATCTTATAATATAAATATGAGCGAATAATTTTTAAAGTATTCGAATAACGAATACTTAAAAACAGGTGAATATATTCGGGGTTCGAATATTCGAATATTCGGATTGGAGGCTCTAGTTGTCACTAATCGCGAAATGAAAGTCACAATTCGCGTTGTGGAATTGTCATCAAAAAATTTATTTTGTTTAACGGATAATTATAAATCATTAATCTATGAAGATGTTTTGTGTGGTCGCCGCTTACAACTCACTTTAGCATTAAATAATGCCAAACTGGGTGGCGAAAGTGAGCGTACCGGGATCAATGCCTACAATACCGGGATCGGGTGCCTCTAAAGTCTATTTTTATTTTAAATTCGTTCTTTAAATGGTATATTATATTTTAATTATAACTGAAATTATTAAAAACAAAAACAAATTGGAGAAAACAAAAAAAAATCGCGAGTATTATTTTTTTACTTTAGTAGAGGAATTATCTTTAACTATGTATATTCAAATAAATATTATTTAAATTATGTTTGTGATTTTTAACGAGCGTTCGGCTAGTATGTAATATATGTATATATAATATATTTTTGGCGGTCTAAGGAGAACCGGAGATAGCTAAGTCAATTAGTCACTGCGTAGCTGTACTGCGCAACGAATTTCAAGCCCCGCCTCATCCGTGTGCGTAATTTCGCTTTTTAGCTTTGGATTCGAATGAAATTATAATATTTAGATATTATTGGGACAGTAAATAGTAATCAAGTGCATTTCGTGGCCTTCATTTTCGATACACGCCTCGCTACACGCTTCCGCTACATGTGCCACTTCCGTTACGATGAAAATTTTGCCAAAAGAAGATAATTCCTCCATACTCTTCCATCCTTCCTTGTTATTTACTAGTTGTAGCCATTTCTTCCCCCCACAGCGACTTTATCGTCGGCCCATCACTTTTGAGGTCTTCCGACGCCTCTTTTATTCTCCCAAGGTCTCCACTTGAGAACTCTGGGAGTCTATCCTGTAGCATTTTGCCTTGCACCATGCCCTACCAATTTAGCTTCGCTACACGATCCATGATATGCACTACTCTAGTTCTGCACGTAATTTCATCATCTCTTAGGCTTACGCCAAGGGTGGATCTCTCCATGAATAATGGTAAAAGGCATAATTTTTAAATTATTATTTTTGGTCTTACCTATTAAGTTGAATAATATGACTTAGCGGTGATGAATAATGGTAAAAGGCATAAAAGGTCTTACCTAAAAGTTTTAAATTATTATTTTTGGTCTTACCTATTAAGTTGAATAATATGACTTAGCGGTGATGTTTACTTACTAACTTACCTATAAAGGCTTACGCCAAGCGTGTATCTCTCCATGAATAATGGTAAAAAGGCATAATTTTTAAATTATTACTTTGGTCTTACCTATAAAGTTGAATAATATGACTTAGCGGTGATGTTTACTTACTAACTTACCTATAAAGGCTTACGCCAAGCGTGGATCTCTCCATGAATAATGGTAAAAAGGCATAATTTTTAAATTATTACTTTGGTCTTACCTATAAAGTCGAATAATATGACTTAGCGGTGATGTTTACTTACTAACTTACTTATAAAGGCTTACGCCAAGCGTGGATCTCTCCATGAATAATGGTTAAAAGGCATAATTTTTAAATTATTACTTTGGTCTTACCTATAAAGTTGAATAATATGACTTAGCGGTGATGTTTACTTACTAACTTACCTATAAAGGCTTACGCCAAGCGTGGATCTCTCCATGAATAATGGTAAAATGGCATAATTTTTAAATTATTACTTTGGTCTTACCTATAAAGTTGAATAATATGACTTAGCGGTGATGTTTACTTACTAACTTACCTATAAAGGCTTACGCCAAGCGTGGATCTCTCCATGAATAATGGTAAAAAGGCATAATTTTTAAATTATTACTTTGGTCTTACCTATAAAGTTGAATAATATGACTTAGCGGTGATGTTTACTTACTAACTTACCTATAAAGGCTTACGCCAAGCGTGGATCTCTCCATGAATAATGGTAAAAAGGCATAATTTTTAAATTATTACTTTGGTCTTACCTATAAAGTCGAATAATATGACTTAGCGGTGATGTTTACTTACTAACTTACTTATAAAGGCTTACGCCAAGCGTGGATCTCTCCATGAATAATGGTTAAAAGGCATAATTTTTAAATTATTACTTTGGTCTTACCTATAAAGTTGAATAATATGACTTAGCGGTGATGTTTACTTACTAACTTACCTATAAAGGCTTACGCCAAGCGTGGATCTCTCCATGAATAATGGTAAAATGGCATAATTTTTAAATTATTACTTTGGTCTTACCTATAAAGTTGAATAATATGACTTAGCGGTGATGTTTACTTACTAACTTACCTATAAAGGCTTACGCCAAGCGTGGATCTCTCCATGAATAATGGTAAAAAGGCATAATTTTTAAATTATTATTTTTGGTCTTACCTATAAAGTTGAATAATTATGACTTAGCGGTGATGTTTACTTACTAACTTACTTATAAAGGCTTACGCCAAGCGTGGATCTCTCCATGAATAATGGTAAAAAGGCATAATTTTTAAATTATTATTTTTGGCCTTACCTATAAAGTTGAATAATTATGACTTAGCGGCGATGTTTAAGCAAAATAAGCAAAAACTTAGAGTGTACACCCCTGGTTCGATCGGTGACAGGTCAAAAAGATTTGGCAACCCTAAGTCCTCGCAGAAGTAGGGCATTGTTATCAGCGACACGTTTATTTAAATGTTGGTTAGCGCTGGCTGTAATGGGGCTCCCCTCGCTCCAGCGCGGGTCTGGTTCCAGGAACTGGCGGGATTGCTGATTG
This sequence comes from Agrypnia vestita, assembly GCA_016648135.1. Classification (NCBI taxonomy): domain Eukaryota; kingdom Metazoa; phylum Arthropoda; class Insecta; order Trichoptera; family Phryganeidae; genus Agrypnia; species Agrypnia vestita. Next base: position 44,030 of record JADDOH010001870.1, read on the forward strand.
GGGCTTGTTAGATCAACTCCTGGGATGATGGAGAGCATCGGCAGCCGGGACCGTGAGGGCAGCAGAGGCGGACAGCGCTTCTTTTAAAGACCGATGCAAACCAAGGCCCAACCTGACTTCATACTTTTTTTTTCAATTTGTCCCACCTTAACACTGGAGCGAAGTGGGAGATATTGCCTGCCCAACATAACTTGGCGTGCGGCAGGATTGGAACTAAAACCCGCCCCGCCCGCACCCGGCGGCAACCCCTCGCCCTGTCATTTAGTTCATTTTCCTACCATTACCAATATACAGTGAATTATTATGTCCAAAACAACCAAAACAGTCCGGGATGGTACAAGAACAATTGCCAATGAAGTATTAAAGTTTTGCCAAGCTGAAAAATCAAATAATGAACCGATATTACCGTCTGACAGTTTGACAGATAGAAAGGCTGCCATTACGGCTTGGTTTCTTTAGTGCTGCCCGACCAAATTTCTGTTAAAGCCTACGACACCAGTCACCGGACATTCTGTACATTATGTATTGTGTAATAAATTTACACCCTGGAAACTTCTGTTAAGCGACAGGAACGCCCTCATTCGCCAGGTTATAGTGGTACGTTTATACACTCTTCAGACGTTCGCAAGACATGTCCAAGCCACCTGAACTGACACCTACTGTATGTGAAAAGAATTGAAGTAAGGGGACTCCGTTATGTCTTTATGACTTTTCACTCTGTCCAGCAATGTTACTCTTGTTACAATCAGTTAGTTATAGACGTACCACTATAACTAGGCGTGCGAGGGAGGGCGTCGCTGTCGCGTAACAGAAGTTGTCAGGGTGTAAATTTATTACACAATACATAATGTCCGGTGACCGGTGTCGTATTAAATACAGAAATTTGCAGTAATGGAGGCCGTTCTATCTGTCAAACTGTCAGACGCTAATATCGGTCCATTATTCGCTTTTTCAGCTTCGCAAAACTTTAATACTTCTTTGGCAACTGTTCTTGCACCATCCCGGACTGTTTAGAATGTTTTGGACATAATAATTGAGTGTATATTGGTAATCAAGATGACACAGCTCGCGCTCAAAGACGAGAATGAACTGAATGACAGGGCGAGGGGTTACCGCCGGGTGCGGGCGGGGCGGGTTTTAGTTCCAAATTCGCCGCACGCCAAGTTACGTTGGGCAAGCAATATTGTATAACATTGTGATGCATTTTTTTGACATTTTATGTTTGACAGATTTGAAATTAATGAATTCAATCAATTAGAAGGGTCGTTATTCGTTGTTCACGTTTTAGAGCTTTCTGATTGTCAAACTCACAATATTGAAATTGGCGGTAATAAAATGTTATACACACCTGTCAAGATTGGGAAAAGATCTGACATTCCAATATTGCTATTTTCAGAATAGCACCAACGCTACAAAGCCCCTAGATGGCGCTGTTTTCACAATCTGAACTCGCGGTCGAAATATTTTTAATTCTTTCTACATAAATACTTTGGATCCTGACGGAGAGAGTGAGAGCAACGATCCAGTCGCCAGGTCGTTCGACTCCGTTTCGCACGTGAGTACCCACTCTGGGCTTGTCTCTCGTAAATTCGCTTTAATACCCAAATGTGGCTCGCGAATGTTCTATCGGTGTCTCCATATTTCTAGCGATTATTGTTTCTTCGAGGATAGTGCAGTTGATGATAGAGCAGTTGATAAAATCGCCCCAATTGAAGACAAAACCAAAGAGAAACGTCTACGATGGTGTGGTCACGTCCAGGGACGCCCAGAAGACCAGACGGGGAAACCTGCCAATGGACGAAGCGTGGACGACCGCCCGCCACTTGGTTGACGACGGTCGAAAAAGACCTAAAAGATGACCAACTCGACGACAGCACAGCGCAAAACCGTGCTCAATGGAGAAAGCGGACAAGGAAGACCGACCCCAAGCAAATGGGACTAACGATCTAGGAAGAAGAAAAAGAAGTGCAGTTGATTCTAGATTCATGTGGACTGTTCGAGAAACTTCGATAATTTTTTATTTTTTATTTTTATTTATTAGAGACACTAACAGGATAATGGGTATATGACACTCTGATAATAAACATTATAGTGAAGTTTATTCCCATTATCCCAATTACAAGTGTCTTCGGCACGCTCTAGCAACATGTATTTTTGTAATTAATTACATATCACATGTACATTTATGTATATTATATATTTGTGTTTGAGTGTAGTGCGATTAGTATTTAATTTATCTACAGGTTCATGTCGTCGTTTAGAAAATGGATGTCGTGTATGAGTGAGTTTTTGAATGAAGATAACGTGTCTGCAATGCAATAATGTGTAGTTATTTGTAATAATCTTATTTCGGGTTGAGGTTGCTCCAAGTAAATCCTGACATCCGACGTATTCTGCGGTTGGCGTAGAATACGTCGGATGTCAGATTCATTTCAATCATTTCACGGCAGGCGCCCGGCGGTCACGAAACACTTTGCGTTTACTTTATAATTTTTTATAAATTTTGCTTCAATTTAATAGTTACGTCACTGGCTGCGCGCGTAAATGTGCGTGCATTGTTTCAATTAAAAAAACATTAAAACACTCGAGCCGCGGAAGGCAAAGATTGTATGAAAACATATCAATTGTTCTCCGCGCAGAGAAATATATGTATTTGTGCTGTCGAGTGCCGCATTGTCCCTGCGAGCGGCCGCAACACTCCCTCCCAGTCTGGAGGGCTGCGACTACAATACCTTTGTTTCGTGCACCCCAATGCGGCTCACATTTCCGCTAAATAAAATGCGCGTATTATCTTAATGACGCCGTCTCGCCAGCCGATTTCTAGCCCGACACGTCTCTGTCCGCCGTTGCTTGGGCGCGGTTTGACCATTTCGTCGGTCTAGCCGGTTTCGGAGCTTGCGGTGGTCCGGACCCGCCGCGTCTCTAGCCGCACGCAAAAGTTCTGGGTCGTCTGCAGATTGACAAATGCAATTAATTTGAGTGTCTTTTGCATCAAAGGTCTACATTATTGAACGCAATGTGAATGTCTGCGCCCGAACCCTCCAGGCGTTTCTGGTGTTTAGAAGAACTTTCTCGTGGCTTCCAAGCTTTTATAGATGTTTCTCGATGCTTCCCGAAAGCCGTAGATTACGCTAGGCCGTTCTGGAACTTCGATAGTGTTGTTGTGACATGTGACAGAAGTGCGCAATTCTTTTTCACCTCGTTACAAAACATTAACATTTATATTTGGAGAATACTTGATCTAATGTAGTATAGTACAAATCAATGGCATATAAAATTATTTATTCTTCATTTAGAAAACGCTCCTGGGATGACGAGGTCCAGCTATCCCTCCATCTTTTCGGTGGTCTTCCCGGTGGGCGTCGTCCAGAGGGGATTTCATGAGCTGCTGTATGCACGAGTCGGTCACTGTCCATTCTGGTTACGTCATCTCGCCAGAATCTCCTTCTGGATCTACTCTATCATGCTTGTCCTCTATTTTGCAAGATTTCCTTATGTCTTCATTTCGGACACGGTCGCGTAGAGGTTTTCCAGTAATGGATCTCAGCACCTTCATTTCAGTTGTTCTGAGGAGTCCTTTGGTGCGGACAGTGTCAGCCCGCGTCTCTGCAGCGTGTGTCGTAATAGGTCGCACGCATGTCTTGCATATCATGACTTTGCTTTCAATATGCATATTTTTGTTCTTCCAGACCAAACAAAATTATTTATCAAGATACGCTTATTAAAGATGTCTTATAGAGACGACATATGGGAAAGTAGGAATGACTGTCATAAGCGGTCACTTAACACAATATAATGAAAATACTTTGTCTGTTTGTTGTCTTTTCATCTAATAAATTATAATTTCCTCATACTAGCGTCACAGAGACAGCGAAGAGGTTTTGTGTGGTCGCCTCGCCGCACCGCTACGCAGCATCAGCGACGTAGCGAAGATGCCCGCTTTAGCATTAAAATAGTGCAAAATTAGGTGGCGAGTTGTAGGGCCGATATGGGAGCTGTTGCTCATAAAACGGCCCTGGGATTGCGGTGGTTCCTCTTCGCTTAACACAGTGTAATGTGAACCTATTTCACCCATGGTTATCATCGGTTTTCTTATTCTTCTTCTTCATCAGCCTTCGTCTTTCCACCGTTGGATATAGGCCTCTTCCTTATTTTTCCATTCTTCCCTGTTGTTGGCTAATCGTAGCCATTTCTTTCCCCCCACAGCGACAATATCATCGGCCCATCTCTTTTGAGGTCTTCCGATGCCTCTTTTATTTTCCCAAGGTCTCCATTTCAGAACTCTGGGAGGCCATCTTGTAGTATCCTGTCTTGCAACGTGTCCTGCCCATTGCCATTTTAGCTTCGCTACACGATCCATGATATCGACTACTCCAGTTCTGCGCCTAATTTCGCCGTTTCTAATTCTATCTCTTAGGCTTACTCCAAGCATGGATCTCTCCATGGATCGTTGCGTGCATTTGAGCTTTTCTACACTTTTCTTTGTAACGGCCATAGTCTCCAATCCATACGTCATCACCGGCAGTATACATGATTCAAAGGCTTTTCTTTTTAGGCTAATTGGGATCTCTTTGTTCTCGAAGATATATTTGAGTTTGCCAAAAGCAGCCCAGCTCATTCCTATTCGTCTTGGCAATTCTGCTGTTTGGTTATCTTTGTTCAATTTTATCTTGTATCCTATGTATATATATTCATCTACTATTTCAATGTTATTATCATTGATAGTGATGACTTTGTTCTCTGGACTCAAAATTTTTGTTTTCTTTATATTTATCTTAAGACCAACTTTGCTCGAAGCTTCGTGTAGTTCTTTTAGCATTATACTTAGTTCTTTGATATTATTACTTACAACTACTATGTCGTCAGCAAATCTTAGGTGACTTAAATATGTGCCATCTATCTTCACACCTTTTTTATCCCAATTCAGGGTCTTAAATACATCTTCTAAGGCTAACGTGAAGAGTTTAGGCGAGATTGTGTCACCTTGTCGGACACTTTTTTGTATTTTTATTTTTTCAGTTCTAGTGTCGTCGTCAATTATAACACTATTGTTTTCATCTATGCTTTAAACGAACTTTTATTTTAATCCAACTTGAAACAACCGGGCCATAGAGACGCATACAAGGAAAACGAGTCGCATCAATATTCCAGCTATTTTCAAACTAAGGGCCGTCTGCATCATCTTTGCTTATGGTAATCTCATCTTAATCCAAACATTAAACATCAAACTAAGGGCCGTCTGCATTATCTTTGTTTATGGTAATCTCATCTTAATCCAAACATTAAACATCAAACTAAGGGCCGTCTGCATCATCTTTGCTTATGGTAATCTCATCTTAATCCAAACATTAAACATCAAACTAAGGGCCGTCTGCATTATATTTGTTTATGGTAATCTCATCTTAATCCAAACATTAAACATCAAACTAAGGGCCGTCTGCATCATCTTTGTTTATGGTAATCTTATCTTAATCCAAACATTTTCCCGAAGGATGAAAAGAAAAAAAATGAGACTGGGGGCTGGTTGTATCAAGAAGCAAGAAAGTAAAATTTACGTTGTAGGAGCATGCCCGAACTAACGAATTACTTAGGCCCGAATACAGAGACAATACTTAGTGATTTAAAGGTTACAGCAAATCAACATCTTAACAAACATATAATAATGGTTTTTAAAATTATGCCAATTACAAATTTCCCACTGAATATAGTAATTTACTTTAACTTACTTTAACAGCCAGTGGAGAGGGTGGAGGGGAATGCGGGACGGGAGTAGAAGGGAAGATATAATGTACGAATTAGTTTGGGTGCGGTTGTGTAGATATTGTTTGTTTTATGTTTCTTATCGTTGAGTTGAAAATGTCAATATGGTGATAGTTTGTGTTAAATGAATTTGTGGATCTGCACATAAAAGAGTTTTGTTTTGAGTTGGTCTTACAAAAGGGGAGATGAAAAGTAGGTGAATGTCTGTTATTGCGAGTTGGGATGTGGTAAGGTATTCGTTGAAGAAGTTCCGGACTGTCAACTAGATTGTGTGTTATTTTGAGTAGCATCACCGCGTCAGCTATGTTTCTTCGACGAGTTAGGGTCTGCATGTTAAAAAACTTCGCAGAGTCTTCATTGCTTAAACTACATTGCTTAAATTTACGCTTTAAAAGCGTAATTTGCACATTTGCAGTACAAAATAACACTTTTAATGCGTACCTTAATCTTTAAATCATTTAAGCATTCAGCATTTGGGCATTAGACTTAGAATATGACAGTAAAATTGAATACCTACAGTATAATATGTAATGAACTAAATTTTTATTTATTTTTTGTTCTATTTGAATTAGTACCATTCTGAATTTGCTTTTGACTTAATATTCTTTATTTTTACTGTGTTATTATAACTCATAATTGTTTATATACAGGGTGTAACAGAGAAAGTCCACATTACTTTACAGTTGGATTCCTGTCTCGATTATGAGTCGAATTTCAATAGTTAAGGAGATATGTGACATCAAAGTTTGCATTTTTTCAATATTTCTGACGTATTTTTTGTAGAAAGTTGGACTATCATTAAAGTAACTTATATATAATATGAAAAATTCATTCCCTTTAATGCAAGTCAAATAAAATGATTAAAATCTTCCAATTCCAATTAGAAGACATTCCAATTGAATTTTTTTCGGAGTTTTTATTATTTAACTTAACTTTTGTTGAAAATAATTCATTTTTCGTATTCGATATAAGTTACTGTAATGATTCTTCAACGTTTTGTAAAATATAAGTCAGAAATATTGAGAAAAAAATTGTAGCCGCATAGCTCCTTAACTATTGATATTAGCTCATTGTTGCTTAAACATTTTCGACTCATATTCAAGACTGGAATCTACCTGTAAAGTATTGTGTACTAGCTCTGTTATACCCTGTATATTTATTTATTTTATAGTGATTTAATGACTGTTCATTTCTTTTTTAAATATGTTTTATTTCTATCTAATATTTTTTTTGTTTATTTTATATTGATTTAATTATATTTATTTTATTTTGCTTTTTATGATTGTGCATTCCTCTTGAATATGTTTTACTTCGTTTAATTTTTTTTTTAAACCGTGTTTTTATGATTATGTTAAAATTTATACACACCTACTGTAAAAGCCCACTAGGGCGTTGATAAATAAATAGAGTAATTTTAATAATTAAGACGGATTGTTTTTGATGGAAACGCAAAAATCGATGATTTAAACGAAAGATTACTACAAACCAAGTTGATGCAACCGGTTCTAGGCTGAACGCCTATTCTATATATTATTAAAACTTCTATTCTATGTTTTAAAACTCGCTGGTTTCCTGGAATATAGTTCGAATCACCTTAACCACTAGACCTTGCAGGGGCGTGCAGTGAGAACAAGAAGCATGATCTTTTCCTAAGCACATATTTTGAAAAGAAACCGATATATATCTCGTAATACTCCTAACACAATAATTAGCATATATTTCACATTTGCATCTTTCATTTTATTCTGCCAGATAAATATTTGATTTCGATTTTTTCCCAAATATATGTTTAAATAAAATTCATGCTTCAATGTTCTAACTGCGCGCGCCAGCCTAGAAGCTACATTGATATTTCATGAATAATATTTATGCAACCTGGGCAGTGGTGAGCAAATGTGGCAGTTAGCTTAACACGCGTTTAGGCTGTCACCGACCTTAATGCGGTTAATAATTAATAGAAACACAAATAAGATGCACATCAGGAACAACACCAAAATTACCAATTAAAGTGGGGGTACACCAAGGTTCTGTCCTGAGCCCCCTGCTATTCATAATGCTCATGAATAATCTAATGGTTCACGAAATGAACAGAATTTTCAAGATTATACTTTTTGCATTTTACACCTCGCTCAGCATCAACATTAGTTCTATTATCAACTTATAGTAGATAATAGAACTAAATGTATGTACAAGGATGATTATAATAAATTATTCAAAGTATGCAAAATATTACCAATTGACCAAAAAGTAAAACATAATATAAGAAGAAATGATAAATAATATTAATATATACACTGACACGCACCATAACTATGCAACCAGATCGACAGGACGAACAATGAGAATACCAATCACTAACAACCTGTATGATGAAAGAAAAAGAGATTATATTGTGCCAAGAATCTTTAATAAATTACATAAAAAATTCTTTGAGATGATGCAAGACAAAAAAACTCCATTGGCTTCAAAAAAGTACAAGCTAAAAGAATATACAGAATATTAAAGCTATGTACCTAATCTTACATTAATTTATAATTACGTATCACTTGTAAAAATCATGCAATACTCGATAATGACCTACACTATAATCTTCATTATAAAATAAAAATTATCGTCAAATATTGAAGGCAACCATGCCGTAAAACTGTTGTGCAGTTTGGCATATGTATAATGTAATAAATATATTTAAAAAATATATATATATATATAAAACATCTAATACAAATAGGTTAGCTGAAGTAAATCGCGTCCACAAAACTATTTCGGTGATCGTGCTTTCGCGGTGGCTGGACCGAGGTTATAGAACAAACTACCTAATAAACTGAGACAAACAGACAGCTTACCACAGTTCAAAAAACAACTAAAGACGCATTTATTTAGACAATCCTATAAAAACCTATAGAATCTGACCACAACAACACTAGCTAACGTTTTCCACTCCTAGTGTGCACTTCGCGAAAACACATATTCTTTCCTCCCAACTATCATAGTATTAAACATTAAATCCATTTCTTGCATGCCACCTAGTGAATAAGTAATAGTAAATAAGTTTTTTTAGCAGTAAGCTGTTTTGTAAGATAATTTTCTGTGTAAAGCGCCCTTGAGGTGAGTATTCGCGAAAACGGCGCTATATAAATTATTCAAATATTATTATTATTGTTGGCAGATGATTTAGTACTGATAGCGGATAATTATTGTGACTTGCAGAATAGCCTGGAAAGGTGGAGAAAGATCCTGAGGGATGACGGCCTAAAAATTATCAGGAAAAGTCTGAATATCTGTACTTGCCATTTGAAGACACAAATGCTGCAACTCCTTCGATGCATGTGAATGGAGAAACATTAGCCAACTGTGACGCATTTAAGTATCCGGGCTCATTCATTCACAGAGACGTAGAATGTGCATCGGATGTCGACTATAGAATAGGTGTGGGATGGATGAAATTTAGATCCATAACAGGAATCTTGTGTGACCCGAAAATGCCTATAAACCCTTGACAAGGTCTGTAACAGACAGAATTGCCAGAGCTCTCAAGAAAAGAGACATTAAGACAGTTTTTGGTACCAACTTCAAAATTAAGGATATGTTGAGATCAGCAAAGGATCGAGATCGCTTAGAAACAGACGGTGTGTATAGACTCGATTGTCAAGACTGCGATAAAGTATACGTGGGGCAAACGGCGCGTACCATTTCCAAAAGGGTCAACGAGCACAAACGGGCATGCAAACTCGGTCATCCAGAAAAATCAGCACTGGCTGAGCATTTTCTGGATACCGGCCATCATTTTGCATTCGAACCGAAAATCCTTGGAAAGCCTAAGAGTCACCATGCGCCTCTTATCAAGGAAGCACTAGAAATCTACAAGCATCCGATAAACATTAATAGAGATGATGGTCTCAAATTAAAAACATCTTGGTATCCGGCGTTTCAAAGTCATTCTCGTCGCAGACTCCGCAGAGATAGTGATCAGACAACAGATGAATCATACATACAACACAATACAAACACATCATGACTTCGGCACGGTATTGCAAGCCGATACTTAACCACAACACCAACATTCAAGACAACACATCAGCCCTGATGATGGACCCTGCAATGGGATCCGAAACGTCGGCCCGAAAGGTCGTAACAACACGGCATAATACCCCAGTAAACACAAACTTGAAGATTCTGAGTGGCCGTGAAAACCTAAGAATATTCTTATGCCTATAAAACTTCAAGGAAAGATATACCAGACTATTGTTAGACCCGCGATAATGTATGGCTCCGAATGCTGGACTATGTACAGCTCCTACTCTAGGCAACTCGCAACAGCAGAAATGCGAATGCTTAGATAGTCGGCAGGAGTTACACTAAAAGATAGGATTAAAAGTTCACGCTTTCGTGGTAGCCTGGGTATCAAAAAGATAAACAGTAAGATGGAGGAACGTTTGGGCACATAAGACCATCAGACCACACAGTGAAGCAGGCAATGTTTATGTTAATTTATATAGCGCCATTTTTGCATGAGAGACGCTTCAAGGGCGCTTTACAGGTGCGACATCCCGAAAAAACGAGTTTTAGGCTCTTCTTGAAGAGTTCTTGATTCTCCATAGATCGCAGCACTGGAGGCAGCTGATTCCACACAGCTGGGCCCGCAAAGCTGAAAGCACGTTCCGCAAACTTGGTGGCTCCAGGTCTCCTTGGTACTACCAGCCTGCAGAGTGCCTCCGATATAGCTGACCGCAGTGTGAGCCGTCTTCCAGTGATATTGAGCTATGTGATATCCAATCTCTTTGGAGCTTCATCGACAGTCATCTAGAGGAAGACCAAAGAACTCCTGGATGACTCAATGCTCCAAAATATTACAGAGAACGGCCTGGATGATATCCAGAATTGAAGAGGAGAAGAGCCGACCCCAACAGCCTACCTAGGCAACGAGTTGGGACAGCGCAAGGAAGAAGAAAGACCGACGCTTATGTAGTGTGCTTGAAAATTTTGAAAAATCACAACACGTATTGTACAAAAATAAATACGATCAAAGCCCTACGATGTTATGAAATATTATATTGAGCTAGTTCACAAAGTGAACCACTTAAAAAATTCGCCAATAACACTTTTCGCCGCTATTTAAAGAGAGAATTGTAAGGTCTTAATTTGAAG
>JADDOH010001871.1:0-195660 GCA_016648135.1 Agrypnia vestita
AAGGATACCAATAACTTTATTGATTAGCTGCATCAGTCGCACAAAACGGCGCACATGATTGCCTTAAAATAGTCTACAGCCAGCATTCCAAATGCGTGTACATCAAAGGTTTCTTCAATTCATCATTCGTCTTTAAACTTCTTAATCAGAAGATTATTTGTGCATGCATACATTGAAAAAAGGCAAAGAGACATCTGTCAACGTCTGTACAGTTTAAGCGCTATTAGGGCCGGTTGTTTCAAGTTGGATTAAAGTAAGCGTTCTTTTAAAGCATAGATTTTTACGTTCTCCACCAATCAGACGATCCGTTTTCGTATAAATCTATGCTTTAATCGACCGCTTACTCTGACCGAACTTGAAATTTTTTCCCGCGAGTTTCCGAGACGCGGCCGGTCGCACCAAGCAAACCACATGCGGTCCCCGCGAGCCGCGCAGCTTGGGATGCGTGCCCCTCGTAGCCACGAGGGCCTCCGATAGCGGACGTGCTTTTTGTGATTTTTTTGTGAACTAAAATGTGAAAGGACACGACGAACTTATGTGGGAGTCGGGACTGGTTGTGCTTAGGTTAAGGTTAGCTATAAAGTTAGTAATAGTGTTCTAGAGTAAGGTTTGAGTGTTTTTTTTTGTAATAAATGCATATAATAATGTCAGAGTATTTGAAATTCCCGCTCCACCTTCCTTGGCAAGGCATCTTATTGATAGACAAAGACAGATTAATTTAACCGCCCTATCAAGGGGCTTACACTTTATTGGTTTATTTTGGATTTGGCTTATTTGTTCCTTAGCTATATGTCTTGTTATGCATTGTCAAATTGTATCGATCTAAAGTGTTGGTTTATTTTTTTCTTTAATTGTTGTAAGTCATCTTAATATCTGTAGGAGTAGTGCATGGACAGAAGCGTAATAAACCATTTTTAAATTATCTATGGTTAGTATGTTACGCAATCTTATGAACATATATATGCATTTCCTTATTCTTTTGACCAACTCGCTAATGTGGCTGTGCCATTTTAGGTGTTGGTCTATTATTACACCAAGGAATTTTAGTTCTCTTTTAGATTCTAGGGTTGAGCATTTGTCATTGCAGTTAGTCTTTTTGCAGTTGGTGTAATGTACAATAATTTGTAAATTTGAAGGGATTGTCGGTTTTTTTATTGAAAAGGGAATAAAGTAAGTTTTGTCGGAATTTAAGGAGAGTAAGTTGTTGTCAAACCATAATTTTAGCGTATTTATGTCATTGTTCGCTTGTGTATTAACTGTGTCCCAGTCCTTTCGTGATGATCTCAGTATCGTCAGCGTATGATATTATTTTTCCGTTCAGTTTTAGGTTGAAGATGTCGTTAACGTAAATTATAAATAGCAATGGGCCTAGAACTGTCCCCTGGGGTATACCGAAGTCACTGGTTAGGGATTGACTTAGAGTTTCATTAATTTTTACACATTGTTGTCTTTCATGTAGATAACTTTGAAACCAGCTTAGAGCTGTACCTTTTATACCAACAGATTTTAATTTTAATATTAGTTTATTATGTGAGACACTGTCAAAAACCTTTCTTAGGTCCACGAAAATACCAATACATTTAAAAGATTTATCTAGCGATTCTTGGACAGTATTTGTAAATTGAGCTATTGCCTCTTGCGTATTTTTATTTTCCATGAAACCAAATTGGTTATTATGGATTATTTTGTTTATTTTGAGAAAATGAAATACACTTTTTTTAACGATTTTTTCTATAATTTTTCCAAAATTTGATATAAGAGATATTGGTCTGTAGTTAGTAGTTTCCTCCGGATTGCCCGATTTAAATATAGGAGAGATAATGGCTCGTTTATAGTTTGACGGAAAAATTTGGAATTTGTATCTGATTGTATCGATGATTGATAATTTTGACATAATTGTTGTCTAGTACCGATAGTTTCCTGTCGAATCGCAAAAAATACGCAACATGTTTGTGAAACTGGCATTTCTGAAGCCAGTCTGTCAATGTCCAAATATGATATTTTTTAAGTGATAGAATGTTTTTTTTAGGTGACGAACGCGGGTCGGATATTAGAAAGAAAGATTTTCCTTTCCAAACGCTGCCGATTAATGATTGACAGTAAATGACACCCGAGACACACTGGGCCAAAGCTGACTATGATACAGTGGACAATTTGTACTTGCGGTTTCCTGGTAAGTCGGGTGCCGCTTCAATCGAGATTCTCCTGGCTTCGTCGAATCCGTAACAGTTGGTGTGTCTCTTCCGGAAGGCTAAATTGAACTGATGTTGAACACATACGAAGAGGAATGTCCGTTCTCACCGAAAAAATGACACTTGACACGCTGTTCAACTGTCACTGGGCGGATTTTTAAAAATTCGAATTCTGGCTAGCGATTGGCGCAGAACACATTGGGCGCCAGCGCAATCAATCAAAATCATGGTGCGGCCTGCGCGCGGCGATTACGAAACACCAAGTGTGCATGGGTTGGTGCCGCCCCCAATATATTAGACCCTTCAATAAAGATACACAGAAAATGAATTTAGTAAAACACTTCTTCTTCTTCAATGGCTCTACAGCTCATATGGACTTGGCCTCCATCAGTCCCCGCCTGTCCTGTCTTCCGCTGCGGTCCTTCCTGCAGTCTGTTATCTGTAGTATTTGATCCGCAACCCTTCTGACCTCGTCTTCCTATCGCAGCCTAGGTCTGCCGACTTTTTCTCTTCCATCCGGATGTCCCTCGAGGATTCTCCTGATGACGGCGTTCTCTGCACACACCCTGCTCATCTCTGCCTACTCAGTCGAGCATGTGCAGAGAGCTTGGAGCCTTAAAAATGTTATATAGCTCGTCGTTGTACCTTATTCTCCAAGTTTCACTGTCTTTCACCGGTCCCAAGATTTTGCTTAGCACTCTTCTCTCAAATATGTCCATCATCTCTTCAGATCTTGCTATCATTGTCCATGTTTTGCACCTGTGTGTCACTACTGTTTGACAGCTTTGTAGATGTTAATCTTTGTTTTCCTGTGGACATTTTTTGATTTGAGCGCTGAGCTGTAGCCAGTCGGGAAGTTGGTGAAAAATCAATTACAAGATTACGCCACAACAAACAAAGAGAGTTAAATGAAAGCTTGTAAAAAATATGCATGATCTAATAAAACACTACATAATGTAAAAATGAAAGAGTCAACAAATCTATGAGTAAAAAATTAGCAGATATAGAAACTATCAGTCTCAGAATTGACTGCACTTTTCTTTCTACAGTGGTCAATCTGTCGTGGACTCACATGAATCTATTCTACTGTACCTATTCATTGTCCAAATTGTGTAGTCTAGGCAGTGATGAGTGTATGTTGCAATTTGTATAACAATAACAGAATATATCTTTTGAACGCAGTGACAGTGGAATTCTAAGACATAGACTTTAGAAAGAAGATCAGAACTGTCAATGTTGTACAGAAATTTTAAGTCTGTTAATACTTTCACAGCTAATCACGTACTCAAGACGTTACTGACTTTCATACTGTTTTAAAATCACAGACTCTGCGCCCTCTGGACCCTTACACGGTCCACACTTTGTTCGCAAGAGCACAAGGCTGGTGGGATGTCACTTTCTGAAGAAGATACCAAGCTCCGAAAAGAAAGAAAAGGTACCAAGAATTTGCAAACTTTGTGCTGATAGTATAAAAAAAGAACTGGGAAACGTGGCCCAGACTGTAACGTACCTCTGTGTTAACATACCTATTTTTTTGCATATCTTCATAACATAAGATCATGGTTGCTTGAACATCTTAGACTCATAATATAGTCAGGAATCTACCGGCCAAGTTTCTGCTGCTGACTCTGGTACACCCTGTATGTCCTTGAGAACTTTTTTATAGAAATTTTTGAGTTCTACAACTTCTCTACAGAAAGTATTTAAATATATCTTACCGTTAGGACAGCGTTCTTAAAAAACGCATCGCTCCACCACTTTTTCGTCAACTTTAGTTGTAAAGTAGGTCACCACGAAATGCCCTTTTATTTCAACGAGATTTTTTTTTTGCTTTTGTCCACCTTGAAATCCCATTCTAAATATGTATTGGTGAAAGAATTTTTGAAATTGGATGAGCAGTTTCGGAGATTACCTCCTACATCTAAAGTTACAAACTTTACCTCTTATATATTAGTATAGAATAGATATACACTAGAAATGAAGCATGCAAAAGAACGAAAAATTATGTAGCCAACAATGCTGCCTATTTCTTTGTTATTTTCAAAATTTCCTTCACTCGTTTCAAACAGAGCATCATAAACCTCTCTGAGTTGAGAACTTAAAGAGTAGCTTGCTGGTGTAGTGGTCATGACTCGCTGGTAATTGTTCAATGTTCATTATACTTTATTGATGTTTTGTACATTTTTACACTAGAAAGGTGCTCAACATGTATAATGCATTTAATAAGTTTGATAAGTTTATCTATCACTTGCGACATTAACTAATAACACCTAGTGATGAGAAGGACTTCTCCTCTCAAAACTATAGCAGTGGCGAAATAACTCAAAGCGTGTGTAGTGCAAAGTTTAGTTTATTAGTAACTAGTTATTTTTACACCTGGTACAATGGTCGAGGGATTGCTCCGTTCAAACAATAGCAGTGATAACTTATTTGCAGTGTATTATTACACAAGTACATATTATAGTTGTAATATAATCTCAATCCGTGTGATAAACGCAGACACTCTCGTGAACACTGAAGGGTAGTCTGTACTTCCACACCCGTAGCTCCAGGAAGACAAGCCGTGCAGCGTGCCAGCCCCCACCAGCAGCGCTCCCTGGTCCCTTTCACAACAAGGACTCTTGTAGTTGTATTTGGGTGCATATGCAATGCAAATCATGTTATCTGTTACCAAATTCCTGCCTGCAGAATATTTTCTGTATCTGGTATTGCACTCAGAAATTATCCGCAAACTCCTTGTAGTGCATTGTAAAACTGTTTCCTGAAAATATGGAAGAAAAATAAATTAAACTCTTCATCAAACCATTAAACTATGTATGAAAATCAACTGGAAGAAGCAACAGGACGAGGCAGCAGCTAGGGAAAAAAAAAATTACCGACAATGGCACATCAAGTTTCAAAGAGGCAAAGCACTAAAATCAGCCATGGAACTTTAAGTCATTTAACAAAAAATAACTTTGTACTTACGCAGGAAGTTAATAGCCGTAGACTTTACATTGGTAGGTACCAAAGATATGAGGAGCAACAAAATGGTTGGTAAGAATGGACGTAGATACCTTCCATGAAAGAGGTAGATATCAATCAAGCCCGCAGGGGTCGGTGAAACACCACATTTTTTTCCCTCGTACACTTTCATACAATTTCTCAAGCTTGGTATTAGATTGTTGAAGCTTTTAAAGTGGCCATCTTCCAATACTTGGTTTGAGTGATCATGCCAGGCCTTTTGCAGATGCTTTCCGTTCCTGTCGCCTTCAACACTTCAGTTGAAAACAATACTCTGAGATATTTTAAAGTGTTGACGTGTTTCAATCTAGTACTTTAAGCTTGGATTGTGGAATGCTGCCCTTTATTTCTATCAATCACCATGATTAAGGTATTTGCTGTGTCAGGAAGATCCTGAGGGGAATATTTTAAGACCTATCTGAGCATATCCTCGCGGACGACGCCAAAGGTAACTGTTTCATTGCAAATATGGATGTTCAGTATCATTCCATTGTACAACTGACAAAAAACAACTATTGATTTTCAACCATCGTCCAGTGGTTCCCTTTTGGGAGAGTCCCGGTTCACACGGAAGGGCATCGTCAATGAGGAAGAAGTTAACGATGGACAGTGGATTTCAAAAGTTAAAGTTTTTTTACAAATACAGTTTGGAATTCTCATGACAAAACTGTTATTTTCCCTTTAAATATTAAATTCATATTTCATGCTCTTTCAAGCCAGCATTAATAGAAATTTTATCTTTTATACAGGGTTATTTGTAAAACATTAATAACCTCGCAGGACTATATTCCTGCCTTGATTATGAGTCGAAAATGTTCAAGCTATTATCAATAGTTATGGAGATATGCGACATCAAAGTTTGCATTTTTTTTTCAATATTTATGACTTATTTTTTGTAAAACGTTGGACCATCATTACAGTAACTTATATCGAATATGAAAAATTCATTCCCTTTAATACAAATCAAATAAAAAAATTAAAACCTTCGAATTCCAATTGGAAAACATTCCAAATGGAATTTTTTCAGAGTTTTTATCATTTTATTTATAACTTGTATTGAAACGAATGAATTTTTCGTAATCAATATGAGTTACTGTAATGATATTCCAACGTTTTACAAAAAATAAGTCAGAAATATAGAAAAAAAAATGCAAACTTTGATGTCGCATATCTCCATAACTATTGATATTAGGTCATGATAGCTTGAACATTTTCGACTCATAATCAAGGCAGGAATATAGCCCTGCGAGGTTATTAATGTTTTACAAATAACCCTGTATAATTTAAATGCTAAAATGCATTAGATTTATGAAAATGCTACATAAATTTTTATCCATTCTTCGATTCAATTTAATTTGTCAAAAATCAGTACATCCATTTGACGCTAAAATAATTTATTGTGATGTGTGTAAAATTCTACCGATCTAGTAGAAAATATATACCATTCACATACAAACAGTGATACCTGTGTGTTAAAAAAGATAAATGACACATAAAAAAACAGATTTTAATTCTACTTTATCAATGTTTTTAAAACTTTTTGAACCACATGTATTAAACCACATGAATTTTCATGTTTCTTTAAATCTCCTCTTCGAAAAATGTTAATAAATAAAGTGGCCCATGTTCGATTCCGGATCCCAATTATAACACTTTTATTTGCTTACCGCATCGAATTCCCAAGAACTTATTTTCCTACTATGATTTCCAATGAGCTCCTCGTCTTGTTTGGGTAGGTTCACCACGGCCACGCGGCGGCTGAGCACCAACCTGTCAGCTAGTTTAAGCAGCGCAATGTCCGAGTCCAGGTCTGCGGTGAAGTCGGGGTCTCTATAGACATCTTGCACCCGGAGCAGCTGCCCGCCAGACTGGCGGTAGCTGGACCCGACGCGAACCCGAAACTTCTCATACGAATCCCTGAAAAATAGTGATTTAAGATGTTATGATACCCGGAGTCTTCCGCTCATCGAACTCTCTGAAAGGTCATATTGCAGAACTTTATAGCAACTGCTGTTGTCAACAAAAATTATTGGCTTTAAATTAATTAAAATAAAGATTTGTCAGTACATCTATCTAATAAGTTTTTTATTATTTATTTAATAAATAATAAATATATATATATGTACATAATTTAGCAAATAATAACAATCAAATTATTTTTATATGTTAAACCTCAGCAAAAAGAATTAAGATTCTTGTGTGTGGTGAGGGATAATCACTTACAATCATATTGGGAGTGTAATCTAATTTAACAAAAAAAATGAAAATTAGGTAATATACCTACTGTTTATCTAGCATGTACATATATCGAAAATTTTTGAATAAGCAGTCAAAAAGAGACTGAATTTAACCAAAAAGCAAATTCTACAATAAATGAGAATCCATTCAGAGAATATGCACACGTAATTGAAAGTAAATTGAACAAATCAAGTAATTGCATAGGTATCTTCATCAATTCGAAGGAAGGACTCAACAATATCTCCCACAAACAACTCGTACCAGAACCAAAAGAAAACGGGAATGACCACACAGCCCCAAAACGGATAAAAAGCCAATCATCGAACAGACCTCAGATAGTCAGTTCAAATGAATCTCTAAGTAATCCAGCAATAAGTGAATTTGGAGACCCCCTAGGTATGGTCCCCAGACCTCTACTAATTCTCACTCACGTAAATGACATATTTCAATAAAAAATCAACAGTGAACTAGCATTCCATACAGACGACACCACACTGTTAACAAATTACCCTCATGGACAAAAGTTCACGAATTAGCAAATGAGAATTTGTATTATTGCTTTCCCAACGTAACTTGGCGTGCGGCGAATTTTGAACTAAAACCCGCCCCGCCTGCACCCGGCAGTAACTCCTCGCCCTGTCATTCAGTTCATTCTCGTCTTTGAGCGCGAGCTGTGTCATCTTGATTACCAATATACTCTGAATTATTATGTGCAAAACATCCTATACAGTCCGGGATGGTGCAAGAACAATTGCCAATGAAGTATTAAAGTTTTGCGAAGCTAAAAGAGTGAATAATAGACCGATATTACCGTCTGACAGTATGACAGATAGAACGGCCGCCATTACTGCATGGTTTCTTTAGTGCTGCCCGACCAAATTTCTGTATTTAATACGACACCGGTCACCGGACATTCTGTATATTATGTATTGTGTAATAAATTTACACTCTGACAACTTCTGTTAAGCGACGCCCTCCCTCGCACGCCTAGTTATAGTGGTACGTCTATAATAAAATATATCGTGGCTGGACAACAATCTTCTAACATTCAAAATAGTAAGTGAAAGAAATTATTACTTTACCCAGTGCACGAGGCGGTGGTCAGCACGAAGGTCTGGCTGACGATGGCCCCGCTGCATGCGAAGCGGAACTGCTGAGTGTCCCAGTGCCGGTGGAGGATGGCCGCCTGGTACGGGTGGTCCCAGATGGATGTGTCTGACGAATCATATAGGCCTACAAGTTTTAAATATAAATCTGTAAACATCAGATGAAGAAGAAGTAGAACTGCATACAACTATATATTTATGTAGGTATTATGTACTTATTGTACTATGCTCGTTTCACAAAAAATCTGTATTTAGACATCAAAGTTTACAAGAAAAGTTTATAATTACAAACAAGCAGGCATTATAATATTAAATTACTAAAGATTACAAGACAACCTTCTTAATAATAAATCAAGGAACCAAAAACAAACTTATTGTGCGGAACTAGCGGAGTAACTGAGAAAATAATATTTTGGTGTTTTTATATTCTGAAAAATTGGAATTATGAGAAATTTATATTTTTCAGGATTCAACTTACAAGAGTATTACTTTTATAGTGAAATACAGAATATCGACAGAAAGCTTTTAGGGCTTAGTTATTACAATAAATATAGATTTATTAGGTTAGCAGAATATTTATACGTATATCTATTGTTCATTTTAATACAAGTCGAATAAAATGATAAAAACCTTAGAAAATTTAAAAAAAGTATTTTTACAAGGTTTTTATCATTTTATTTAAGTTGTATTGAAGCAAATGAAGTTTTCATAATCGGGTTAAGTTACTGTAATGATAGTTCAACTTTTTGCAAAAAATAAGTCAGAAATATTGAAAAAAAAAATGCAAACTTTGATATTGC
Source organism: Agrypnia vestita (assembly GCA_016648135.1). NCBI lineage: Eukaryota > Metazoa > Arthropoda > Insecta > Trichoptera > Phryganeidae > Agrypnia > Agrypnia vestita. Next base: position 9,340 of record JADDOH010001871.1, read on the forward strand.
ATATCTTTTTTTTTTTTTTTTAAATAAATAGAGATGCGAACACTCCATAACTATTAATATTAGATGATGGTTGCTTGAACATTTTACACTCATACATAGACAGGAATCTACCGGCCAAGTTTCTGGTGCTAGCTCTGGTACACCCTGTATGTATATATATATATATATATATATATTGTATTTTATTCAGACCAATAGGAAGGTAAAATCTATTTAAAAGCGAATGAATTTAAGCCCGTTTGAAATTGTACGAGACTAAAAATCAAAATCATAATAAGGGGGTATTCTAGTCTAGAGGCACGAATTTCGGCGTTTTTTCAGTAAAAAAGAAACAATTTTAGCATCCATTTTTTTACTATTCGTTTATTTATATTTTAAAAATACGTAAAAAAAAATTAAAAATCGAAACTCGTAAAGTTATCGGCTGGTAAAGTGGGGGGTCCAAAAAAAAATGTCCTGGCATGCATGATTCCAAATCTTCTGGTCATTTGAAACAAAATAATCTAACGGATTCTTAAAAGATGTCGCCATCGCCCCTATCTCGGAGAAGTAAAAAAAAAAATCACATAATGGCGGCCGTTTGAAAAAAGTTTTTTTTAGGTTTTTCTAACAGATAATTTTTTTTTTAAATAGCAAAAATTAAAATTTTGATTTTAATGTGCTACGAGACATAGGGCCGGTTGTTTTAAGTTGGATTAAAGTAAGCGTTCTTTTAAAGCATATATTTTTACGTTCTACACCAATCAGACGATCCGTTTTCGTAAAAATCTATGCTTTGATCGAACTTGAAACAACTGGGCCATAGAATGATGTATAGAGAAGGTTCACACAAAAATTAAAACTCTCGGTTCAGTACAACTGGAGATATCTTGCACGCCAGCTTGAAACAAGTTGTTTCGAGAAACGTATCTCTGTGTCGCTTAAAGATTGACTCGAAACTAACCTGAACTAACTATACTAGAACAAAAATATTTCTGAAAAATACGATACTATGACCTTCAGTTAAACATACATTATATAGGTATAGAGTATAATAAAGGTTTTATAGGGTAATCCATCCGCAGGTAGTCAGTCAGGCAACGTCTACCATCTATAGTTCTATATATTTTGGTCGGACCAGTTTAGATGCCGCATCACCAAAAATCGCTGTAACTCGGTAAATAATGGAATTTTGAAAAATCCCCTCGAGGACATACTCTTGAATGTCTTGACTTTAGAAGTATTTATAAAAAAAATCGATTTTTTTAATTTCTAGACAAGAATATCCCCTTAAAAAAACAAATTAATTATTCCACATGCGGTACATTTGAATAATTTTAAGTGTTAAAATTTATTGATCTAGTGTGGAAAAATATAATTCACTGGAGACTTGGGAAATCGCTGTGGAGCCAGACGAGAAACCATCGCCACAAGGACTGGCGACTACGAGGAGTGCGGCGCAGTGGAAGGCCCCTGGTACAGATGGTACCCCTGTCCTGATTATGTATTGTAAGTAGGCCCTGTACCGGTAGTACACGGCCTACTTACAATACATCAGACATGAGGAATGCTAATGCAATCCCTCTGACAATCAAATATAAATGTATTAATATGAAGCCGAAACTGTGTTTACAGAAGAAACAAAATGACAAATGAAAATTATCTTATTAATGTTCTTCTGTGGATTGATTTAATTAGTATTATTAACATTTTAAATAAATTAAACTCAATGTCAGTAATTATTATTTAATGCATATTCAAGTATACAGGCTGGTTCATAATAATATAGATGATTTGTGAGAAAAGTTAGAATGTTTGCATTTCATATTCTTAAAATCCCTGAAGTATTATAATGGACAATAACACCCATTTAAACAAAATTTTATAAATAATCATGCTGAATTACTTCTGAAAAATATAAACGGAATATCTGATTAATCTATTTTATATTTCACCTTCGTACCAGTTCACATAATAAACTTCAGGAGATGTATATTATTTAAGTGAACTTACCATGAACACCCGCCAAGGAAGCAATAATTATCAACGTCACACAGAACATTCTTGCCCAGTTACAATGTGAACACTGTATAATGGAATAGCTGCAATGCTCCTTATATACTAGTGATTCGCAATTTATCTTTAAAAAAAGGTCAATAGTTCATGCTGATAACACAGATAGTGCAATATTTGTGTAGCCATCAGAGTGACTGATATCTACTTTTTAATACTCTATTTCTGAATAATATTCTAACACATTGATCAATTAACATATTGCGAACAAAATACACTAATTTAAATCAACTACCTATAACATAAATGTAATTTATAAACATTTATTGAGATGTGTCAATATCCAAAGCAATCCATTGCTCCTGGTTTAAAGGATCAGGACCATGGCCAGCCAACCACCACCTTAAAGGCTAATTTACATTGATACAGTAGCTGGCGCCAGCATCACTGGATTCCAGCACTGTATCAATGTAAACATGTTTCAATCCAGCCCAGCATCCAGTATCCAGCACTGGATCGAAATAGACCGGCCGCCTATTTTTCAATCCAGTGACCGCCCTCCGCACGCCGCGCAGCCCGTGCCAGTGGTACTGGATCTGTATAAATACTACGCACCAGTGAACGCCAGTCGCTAGCGCCTAATCGTACAGTAATCACGCATTTTATTTGTCCAACAATCAACACATCGAAAATGTAATCTAAAAAGTGGTCTGATGAGGAGGTCATTAAGTTTGTGTAATTATATAGACAGGAAGAATGCTTATGAAATTTAAAAACACTAAATTACTGTAACAAAAATATGCGGTCTACTGCATTGCAGAATATTTGTATTGTATTGAATATGTTTGCCATAAATATTGAGGGGTTAACTGTAGATGACGTTAAGGCTAAAATAAAATCTTTGAGATACACTTATTACCTAGTATGCGATAAAATAAAAAAAATCATTAAGGTCTGGAGCAGGAGGAAATGTGTATATACCAAAATTGAAATGGTTCTCGAAGCTCACCCATATTCGCTTCTCCTTCACCAATTCTTCTTCAATCATATCTGTTAGCTCGTCTAATAATAACGAACAAAGATTTTTAGAAAATATTTTCAATTTCCTTCTTTTTTGTGAAAGACTCACTTTTTAAGGAGGCAAACGTGTGGTCACCGCAACAAAGTAGAAATGACTACTGGACGCGTGTTAACGACGCGATCCAGTGCCAGTGCACCGCCAGAATCCAGTGATGCTGGCACCAGCTACTGTATCAATGTAAATCAGCCTTAAGTCCTACCGACCAGTTTATATTGTAAATCAATTTATATTTTTGGAAACATCTGGGAGCTTGTCAGATGGTCCTCGTCTAATTGTGTACTCATGGGTACTTACAATTTTCAATTCTATGAAATTACTACTTATTAAAATCTTAGTAGATTAAAAAAAAATTTACATTTTTAAATCATCAAATAACTAAATCCATCAAAACATAACTAATGTATAATTGATATTGAAATTTATTTTAAAAATATATACGAACAATAATATTTATTCTGCTATTTGAAATTAAGGTTTAAACCTTATTTTTAAGGAAAGTAAAAGTATTTATGATTGTCGGGTGTTGCGATCAAATCCTTGACATTTGTAATCTATCACGCCGTGCGATTCGGTATACAGCTTGCTATCACCGTATAGTGTCATACGTTATCTACATGGTACATGCTATGTACATTAGGGTGCTCAATCATGTTCATCTTCATTTCCATTTTCATAAAATAGTTGAAATAAAAACTGTCTATGAGGAATGTAGAAAAAAGCTTCTACTGTGCAATTAATGAAATAGTAATGAGCGTATTTTTTACTGATTTTACAGACATGACATAAAATGCACTTCATACGCATATTAACAGGAGCCATTCAGTGACACAGTCTACCAAGCCTATTTTACCTGAAACATTTTCCTTAATATGTGTTATATGTATATAATTCAAATTTCAGCTATTTTTTATTTATGGTTTTTGTGTTTAATTTGTAGAACTCCATATTTATTTTTAGCGAAATTTAAAATAAATTAAATTTTACTAAATATTATTATTAAGTTCTACGGGTTATGTATTTTTATGTGTTACAGCTGTTTCGGCTTGTAAGGCCATTATCAAACAGTGGATATACCACGTACAAACGACTTATTTATACAATTTTAAGTTACCCCTTCCCATTTAGAGTAATTAGATATTTGTGGTGAAGCCCTGCAGTAATGTACGTTTTTTTCCCGGGCACTTATCATTAAAGGTGCCTCGGTTAACGTTATGCTTAATTATCAAAATTCCCCGTTTTCTGTAAGTGTTATTTATAAATATTATTTTAATTTATGTCCTTGATTATTGGTTTTTTTAAAAATATTTAGAAGTGGAGAGAAGATCATTTTTTGTTGATTATTTAAAAGTTTAATATTTGGATCCTTTTTATATTTATTTATTTCTAGTTGCTCAAGTAAATTCATCCTAAAACCTTTTGTAAAACCAAGGTGATAACGAACCAAAACCTTTACATATAGAAACAAAAGGTTTTAGGATTTAGGTGAATTCTACTAAAAATAATATTTTTAATTTGATCATTAAACAAATCATGTTGTATGGAATTTCGTGAATACTCTGAATGATTCGATTATAATTATTAATACAGCCATCTCTCTCTATAACGAAATCCAAGGGACCGAGCAATTTATTTCGTTATAGAGAGTTTTTGTTATAAAGAGTGAGTAACAAAATAAACCTCTATCTGTAACTAAAGCATAAATAATTTATTTATCTATTTACACCTTTATTTTACACTAATTAATAATTAACATACACAGAACTAATTAATAATTAACTTATATAAATTAAAACATTAACAAGTTCGTCTTCTGTTAACACTCTTCTGTTATTCCAAAATGCTATATATCCGACATGATTATTTTTAAAAAAGGATACCGTACAGATTTAAAAATGAGCAGTGCGTAGTTGGAAAATACTATTAAAAGTGCATTACCAGTGCTAGCGGACATGAATCGAACAGAAAAATAGAACTAACTAATGATTATCAGATAGTTAAAGAATTCCATACAATATGCAATCCAAAGTATACAATCTGAAAGGAAGAAAAATCCTACTGCTGGTGGACAACTGCTCCACTGACCACATCAACCCTAATCTTCAGTCAATTGTCTTGTCTGGTAACCTTTTTTTAACAAAATCTGGTTTCATCTGCATTGAAAATAGGGTTAGGAGAGTACCTCAAGGTCATCTCCAGCCACACTTTTCCAGCCAGCCGTTGATGACGTTATTCCTTGTGCCCTGAGGTAAAAAATTCCAAGAAATGGACTTTCTAGATGTCTCTTTTTCGGCGCGAGTGTACCGATTTTTTTCATTATAGAGAGTGAATTAATATATGGGTTCTTATGGAAAACCAAACAAGTCTGGTTTATTTTTATGTTATAAGGAGTTTTTCACTTTAGGGAGTTTCGTTACAGAGAATGACAACTGTATTGAATTTCACACTCAATATTTGTAGGAAGAATGCTATAAATACATTTAAACCAGTAAAAGAATTTTTTCTCATTTAAAGTTCTTAAAGGAAAATCTTTGGATTAAGATGAATCCAGGAACCAACCACATTGGAACACGAAATCTATCCCGAGAACTGTGGTTTGTGACTTGCATTCATTAGGATTTGTTTTCATCTGTGTATGTTTATCAGAAAACTTTCTTAACTTATATACAATTTTTTGTAAATTCAAAGCCCTTGGGGCGCATTTACTAATAATTATAAGAGCTCCTGCTAAAAAAATTCAAATAATATTATGAACCACCCTAATGTATGTACATAATTGTGTTTTATTTGACATATGCCAATACTTATCTGCTGTAGATTTAATGGTTCTTGTTCAAATCTGAAAACAATTCCAATGTATTTTTGGAATATGTATCAACATTCTGTATTTTGAATAATAAATCAATACAAAATAAACTGGATTAGTAAAGTCAGAATTAACAATGTAATGATCCATAGGTGAAATAAAAAAAATGTTTTAAACAATAGAAACCCGAAAAATTGCAATATTTTGGCCATATCATGAGACATCCAGAGAATTACCAAATACTGCATGATTACCATCTCAGCAATGAAAGCAAAATTTCGAGCAGTAGTCTCTTCTAGATCATGGAGTATCCGATAAAAGAAAAAATACAAAACAGTTCTTTAACTAAATTTAGGCTAAGAAGAAAGGCTGCAGATTCGAATCTAAAAAAATAAATTGTAGGCCATTATGTCTACCACGCATATTAGCCGCATTGATTTCAATTCCTTTTTCCTGTTAATTTTTATATGTTATATTTACTACGAAATTATCTTTTTATTTTTAAAGCCTTTTATAGCCCCCGGAGCTTAGGCGCCGTCGTTAACCACCTGACTTTGCATGCTTAGTCCTGGAGTGTTTGTAACATAATATCACATATTCCCCTGCAAACCACACTAGGTAAATACCAAATAACATTATCCGTACAACCGAGTACATGTACAATTTTTTAAAATAAATTATACATAATTATATATACATATATGGACATTTTTCCTTTTTTTTTAATATTTAATTGAATCACTGTGCTTTATAATTAAAGTGTAGATTATTCAATAATGTAATGACGATTACACTTCGAAAACTGAATTTCATTCTAATTTAACATTGTTTTTATATATATGCGGTGTAGTGCCTCGTTAATTCAAAATTCAAGGGATCCAAAAAAACAATTTGAATTGGAGACTTGGGAAGTTCCTGTGGAGCCGGATGAGAAACCATCGCCACGAGGACTAGTACATCTGTCTTGATTCTTTGGTACCGTTAGTACACGGCCAACTCACAATATGCCAGACATGAGGAATGCTAATACAATCCCTCTCCAGAAGGGCGACTACATGCTTTCTTGACAATTAAATAAAAATAAATTTATCAATTCATATTGATAAAAAAAATGCAAACTTTGATTTCGCATATCTCCATAACTATTGATATAAGATCATAATAGCTTGAACAATTTCGACTCAAAATCAAGGCAGGAATATAGTCCTGCGAGGTTATTAATGTCTTCCAAATAACCCTGTATATAAACATGTAATATGATTTTTGTTATTTGAAAGTAAGATTTAGACTATGAGTATGCATTAAACTGTCATAAATTTATTCACTTGAAATGAGTGTTCCAGTAACATAAATAATGTATTGTCGACCATCTTGAATCAAGTACCAATCATAATCCCATCATACTCACATCAGTAATGTAGATTCCGCGACCTTCTTTAATATTACATCCCTGGTCAATCTCAGAAATACTGCGGATGTTATACTTCTTCGTAAACTAGCTACCTCTAAGATTGACTGCCCAGCATTGCTGCAGCGCATCTCCCTGAGAGTACCCGGAAGATCCACTAGATCGGTCGAGACCTTGAGCCTTTCACACTGTAATACCAACTCCCGGCAAAACTTTTTTATATATCGCTCGTCTAATTTGTTCAGCACTATATTCGGCGACTTGGATCTCTTCAATTCATAAATCTATGAATTTAAAACTCCCAGATATTCACCTCAGTCATAAACCTTTTTTCTCTTTTTTTTAATTCATCTTCTATATTTTGGTCAGACCTCGTATATGTATATGCAGATATATTGACCAGATATCTTTGTTTTTCTTCTTACCTCTTCTCCTTTTTAATAAGAAGATCTGTCTTTTCTTCCCCATTCCTGATTCCCCTTTTACCTTTAACTCTTTGACTCTACTTAACCCTTCCTATTTTTTATATTGCTTAAGTTAATTCTATGGAAACTTGTAAGATGGTCGCTATATGTGTAATCTGATTTTATTTGTACTGTTAGTTTTCCATAAATAAATAAATAAAATATTGATGCTCAATTCAAAAGCTGACAAATAATTGGTTCTTGAATTAAAAATTTCAACTGTTTATTGAATTACAATTTTATGTGTGTATTGGGATTTCATGTTGTTGTCAATGTTTTTGCAAAAATTACATATTTTTCAGATATTCGTTTTTGTATAATTTTTATTGTTTTTGTCTTAATACACTTATGTATTAATTAACACATTCTTTTAAAATTCTGGATACTGCAATATTATTTTAGATGAATGCTGTAATGTATTAAAATTTTCAAGTTTATGGTTTTCATTCTCAATTACAACGCATTTTATTTGGGTTACTTCTGCTGAATGCATTGCTAACTAAAAATGATATTTTTTGATTGATTTAATACAACATGTACAAATATGTAATTCTATTGAGATGATAGCAAGATTACTTGGTCGATTTTGCCCCACGGTCGATCTTAGATATTTTTTTATTATTAGCAGTAAATTAAAATCGTTTACAGGGTCTGGCATTGCTAATAAGTTTCAAATGTAATGCACGTTAGGAAAAGGATAGTCAACTTTTGTTAACTGTTATATAATTCAAAATTTATTCTGGGAATGTAATAATGTTTTCATTATTTTTTGTAAATATTGAAATTCTTTAATAAGTTCCACAGGAATTATATTTTGTTCATTATTAGTTTAATTATTTAATATGTTATCAACGTTTTGACATACCAAATTCTAATTGTACTTTTACATAAACAGTTTTAAAATTATATTCCATAACAACATGAAATTATTAGAAAAAGAATATTACATCTACACAATTAAAAAAACAATCTTCTTTAAACACACTTCATTATGTTCATCATCATTAGCTAATTCGTAGTTAAATTTATTTTTTTTACTTTTCGGGATTTGAGGGCATTTTATAATCAGAATTTAGTTTCTAGGTCTAAGCAAGTTGCAATTTCTTTAGTTTCAATCAATAGATCATTAAAACTTTATCGGTTTAATAAGCTTTCAAAAATGTATTGAGATATTTAAATGAGTACAGCAATGATCAATATCAAAGCTTAGTTTAAACAATGTTAACTTTATTTTAAATATGTATGTATAACAAATAAAGCATGCAAATGAACCCAAATTTTTTTTGGCGATGCTGCCAAATTCTCTGTTATTTTAAAAACTTCCTTTACTTATTTCAAAAAGTTAAAGTTATCTTAATGTTAAGTTAAGTTAAGTTACCTTAGGGCCTGTTGTTTGATCAGAAGTTAGAGTAAGAGTTAAGCAAAAAGCATAGATTTTTACGAAAACGGGTGTTTTGATTGGTGGAGAACGCAAAAATCTATGCCTTTATCTTAACTATTACTCTTACTCCTGATCAAACAACTGGCCCTGTTTTGTGCAGTGGTTATGACTCTCACCTGGTGTGCCCAAAAGGTATATTTTTGATTGAAAAGTGTTAAAATTCATATTTTGAATTTGGTGAATGTTATGGGCCTCTTAGACATTTGAAATACATTTTAAAATTATGAATTCGATTTTAATATGATTTGGTTTAAATCATTTTAATATGTACCTATATATTTTTGTGTTGTATTATCACGAGTAAGAGGGGGTAAGGTAGCTTTATAGCAGTGGCGTGCAGCGCATACAAGCAAAAAAGCTGTGCATTAGTAAAGATTCTGAGAAACAAATATTAATTAAATAATCCTTATCTTAAGAAAAAGTTGATTGAAAATTCTGGCTGTAATTCGTCCTATGGCTAGAAGTTTTATTTCTGAAGTTTCCATTTAACGTGACGTATCCGTTTTTTTCGATTTAAAATTCTATATTCAAGAACACATTCATATTTGTGAAGTTGTAATTTTTCAGAACGAAGTTCTGTGAAATATTTAATAACCAAATTAATTAATCAATTAGAAAGACATACAGAAAAATCTAATTCACGAAAAAATATTAGGTTACTACTGGGATTCGAACCCAGGTCACCTCCTTTCCGGGGCCGGTGCTCTGACCACTAAGCTATAGCAACCCTCTATGTTTCCGTGAATATATCGACCTTATATGTAGTTCTTATTTTTATTAATTGATTAATTTTTTATTTTTGTCCATAGAGCAATCCACTTCTTTTTTTGATACGGTAGTTGAAATTACTTTGCAATGCCACCGCTAGATGGACGCCATGATTAATTGAATAATTCATTTTTATTTGGACATACATTTATACAACAGATATTATATATTCAAGAACACATTCATATTTGTGAAGTTGTAACTTTGTTCTGAAAAATTACAACTTCACAAATATGAATGTGTTCTTGAATATATAATATCTGTTGTATAAATGTATGTCCAAATAAAAATGAATTATTCAATTAATCATGGCGTCCATCTAGCGGTGGCATTGCAAAGTAATTTCAACTACCGTATCAAAAAAAAAAAGTGGATTGCTCTATGGACAAAAATAAAAAATTAATCAATTAATAAAAATAAGAACTACATATAAGGTCGATATATTCACGGAAACATAGAGGGTTGCTATAGCTTAGTGGTCAGAGCACCGGCCCCGGAAAGGAGGTGACCTGGGTTCGAATCCCAGTAGTAACCTAATATTTTTTCGTGAATTAGATTTTTCTGTATGTCTTTCTAATTGATTAATTAATTTGGTTATTAAATATTTCACAGAACTTCGTTCTGAAAAATTACAACTTCACAAATATGAATGTGTTCTTGAATATATAATTCCTCCGTCCTACGGCTAGAAGTTTTATTTCCGGCTTTTCTGTCTGTTCTGTCTTTTCAAGTCAATTCTTCATTTATTTCGCCAACCAATTTATTCCACAGATATAGTCAAGTCGAGAAAAAAAACGTGTATTTTTAATGCTGCGAGTTTTGTGTAATAACGTCCTTCTTCGAAAGGTCCTATGCCAGGCGCACGTCACGCAGAAATGTTATTTTTTACAAATTCCACCCAAAACTTTCAGTGTAAATTTTATGTCTTTTCTATGATAAATGTAAATACGAAAATGACAAATATCATCAAATTATAATTATAAATCGTCTTCGAAATATATTGAAATATTTCGCCGTATTAGCTATACCTATATAAAATATTTATTTATTTAGGAAATATTGTTTACAATATTTCTTTTATAGTGCAGTTATTTTTGTGGATTGGAGCTACTCAAAATAGTTCATTATATATCGTTTAAAAATTTTAAAAATGTATATACCCTTATAGGTATATGCGTATATATATATTTTCAATATAGGTATACAGTCGGTCACAGCATAACCTAAGTTTATACCCACTGCAGGCCACTGCTTTATAGATACCACCCCATTGGTCGGTTCCTACGGGGGTGGGTAAGTCGATAATAAAGGGGGGGGGGGCAGCTTCTGCCTCCAGAACATTAACATCTCTGGGTGTTTTCTTCTCTCCTATATCGCTCCTGCTCTACTTTTGACGGACCACACCTATTGTTTACAGTCTTTATCCGTCCTGAGCGTGAGACCTGGTGATCGTTTCAACAAGCGTTGTATTTTTTTAAAGTGTTGGACATTTTAATACTAGAAAGACCGGTGCTCAACATGTATATCACAATGTTTAATTTATTACTTACGAGTTAATTAATTAACACCTTGTGATGAGAAAGACTAATAGCAGTGGTTAAATAAGTCAAAGCATGTATAGTACAAAGTTAAGTTTATTAATAACTAGTTATTTTTACACCTGGTAGAAAGGTGGAGGAATTTTCCCACTCAAAACAATAACAGTGACGACATAAGTCATTTGCAATGTATTATTACACAAGTGTTACAGTTGTAATATAATCTCATTCCACGGGGTGAACGCAGAAACCCTCGTGAACACTGAAGGGTAGAATGACCTTCCACACCCGTTGCTCCAGGAAGACAGGCCGTGCAGCGTGCCAGCCCCCACCAGCAGCGCTCCCTGGTCCCTTTCACAATAAATACTATGGGATTCAGATTGAGTACAAACCATGTTATTTGTTACCAACTCCCTGCCTGCAGAATATTTACCGTATCTGGTATTGTACTCAGAAATTATCTGCACACCGAGTCTAGCTATATTTGATTGTAGAACTGTTTCCTGAAAATATGAAAGAAAACCATATTAAACTCTTCAAACCATATTAAACAGCAAGCACAGATGTATGAAAATCAAATACAAGAAGCAGCAGGAAGAGGCAGCAACCAGGGAAGTAAGTAAATTTACCGACAACGGCACGTAATGTTTCAAAGAGGCAAAGCATTAAAATTAGCCACCGTACTTTAATCATTTAACAAAAAATAACTTTGTACGTACGCAGGAAGTTAATATGCCACTGACCACTACCTTCTATAAAGCCATTTTATCGCAGAAGTTGGGGGAGATGATGAAACGCCACATTCTTTTGCCTTGTCCACTTTCATACAATATTTGGTTGTTGAAGCTTTTAATAAGGCCTTCTTCCAATATGTATTTGGTTTGAGTGATCATGCCAGACCTTTTTCAGATGCTTTATGTTCCTGTCACCTTCAACACTCATCTCAAATGTTTGAAAAGAATCTAAGAATGTGGATTTAATATTGTGGTCTTAGTGTTGGACTCCGCTTTTATTATTACTGATCTATGTACACGGCGACGGTAAAATGCTGTACTCTATCCCTTTCCTTGTCCTGTTGCGCGTCAGTTGAAGACAAAACTTGTGTTGACGTGTTTCAAACTAGTACCTCGAGTCTGGATTGTGGGATGCTGACCTTTATTGCGAATTTAAACTTCTTTCTGCTAGTTTTCTGCTTGTTCGATTACTTTCTATCGTGGAAATACTTTTAAAAATGGCCCAATTATTTTTTTTCATAAATCAGTGCATTCATTTGATGCTAAAATAATTAATCGTGATGTGTTCAAAATTCTACCAATGTAGTAGAAAAAAATATACCATTCACACACAAACAGTGACATCTGTGTGTCAAAGAAGACAAACAACACTTAAAAAAACAAATTGTAATTCTAATTTAATAATGTTTTTAACGCTTTTGGGGCCAAATTAAGTCACTTGAATTTTCATGATTCTGTAATCCGGTCTGTCCAGATAAATATCCTCTCTGAAAAATGTTAATAAATAAAATAGCGCTTAGTGAAATAAATGACATAGTCTTTTTATCAACTGTATACAAACTGCATGGAATGGTATTCTTACAGTGGTACTTTCAGTGTCATTATTCCCCAAATTTAAATATATATGTAAAAATATTTTAATAATTCATGTTGCGATTCCGGATCCCACGTATAATATTTATATTTACTTACCGCATCGAATTCCCAAGAACTTATTGTCCAACTATAATCAGCTCCACTGAGCTCATCTTGTTTGGGTAAGTTCACCACGGCCACGCGACGGCTGAGCACCAACCTGTCAGCAAGTTTAAGCAGCGCAATGTCTGAGTTCAGGTCGGCGGTGAAGTTGGGGTGTCTGTAGATGTCTTGCACCCGGAGCAGCTTCCCGCCAGAATGGCGGTAGCTGGACCCGACGCGGACCCGAAAGTTCTCGTATGAATCCCTGAAAAAGAGTGATTTAAGATGTGATGATTCCCGGTGCCTCCAGCTCATCGAACCCTCTATAAGGTCATATTGCAGAACTCTATAGCAACTGTTGTTATCAACAAAACATTTTGCTTTAAATTTAATGAAGATTTATTAATACATCTATCTAATAAGTAGTAAGACAAAGAAAATTATACTTTACTCAGTGCACGAGGCAGTGGTTAGAACGAAGGTCTGGCTGACGATGGCCCCGCTGCAGGCGAAGCGGAACTGCGAAGTTTCCCAGTGCCGGCGGAGAATGGCCGCCTGGTACGGGTGATCCCAGATGGATGCCACATTCATTCGATTGAGGTGTAGGCCTAGAAATTTTAAATATAAACCTGTAAACAACCAAGAAATGTCCCCAACACAATTAGAATCAAGGGGATGAAGAAAAATTAGATCTGCATACAATTATATATTAATTATCTACTTATTGTACTATGTCCGTCTCGCTTGAGAAATCTGTATTCAGACAGACAAAGATTACAAGAAAAATTTATAATTACAAACAAGCAGGCATTAGATTAAATTAATAAAGATCACAGGAAAACCGTGTTATTAATAAATCAAGGAACCAAAAACAAATTTATTGTCCAAAACTAGCGGGTTAACTATACCAATAAAAACCTAAAAGCGTCTTTTATGTTTCCCATTCTTTGTGTTTTCTTAATTATTGTTAGCTGTTGGTTTTCTGTATAAATATAAATAAATAAACTAAGAAATTAATATTTTGGTGCTGAAAAATTAGAATTACGACAAATTTACATTTATCAAGATTCAAATTACCAGAGTATTAGGAACTCTTAGATTTTTTAGAGTTTGATGCTGCCGGCGTAAAAACAGAAATGTTAAAAAACTACAGCACCGGAATTACTGCAGAGAGATGTTGTAATGAAACAAGTCCTTTGTCCAACAACATTTGTCCTCCGTGGACTCTCTACTATTGCCAGCTGCACTTGATGCACTGGAGGCTTGGGAAAATGCTGTGGAGTCGGATGAGAAACCATCGCCACAAGGACTGGCGACTGCGAGGAGTGCAGCGCAGTGGAAGGCCCCTGGTACAGATGGTACCCCTGTCCTGATTCTCTGGTACCGGTAGTACACGGCCTACTTACAATACATCAGACTCTAATAAGCTAATAAAATATAGGCTGATGAAAGAAAATTCTAAACAATATTGACACTGCGAGTTATCCATAATGCAGGCTTACAAAAAACTTGATAGGAAATTCGAAAAAGTATCACAACTGTGGGGTATCTGTGGCGCAGTGGCATGCAGCGCATACAAGCAAAAAAGTTGTGCGTTAGTAAAGATTCTGGGAGACAAATATTAATTAAATAATCCTTATCTTAAGAAAAAGTTGATTTAAAATTCTAGCCGTAATTCGTCCTAAGGCTAGAAGTTTTATTTCCAACTTTTCTGTGCCTAATTTCATATCAATTCTTCAGATTTGTTCCATAGATATAGTCAAGTCGAGAAAAAAAATGTGTATTTTTAATGCAGCAAGTTTTGTGTAATAGACAAGTAAATTTAGCGTGCATCTTCGAAAGGTCCTAAGCCAGGTGAGAACTACGCACACGTCATTGCAGAACTGTTATTTTTTACAAATTCCACCCAAAACTTTCGGTGTAAATTCTATTTGTATTTTCTATGGTGAATGTAAATACCATCTGTCATATCATAACATATCATAATGATATCATAAAATTATTGATTTATTTTTGTGAAAAGAAACGTGTATCTGAAATTAGTATTGTTCCCAATTTAATTATACATAAATCGTCTTCGAAATATATTGAAATTTTTTGCCATATTAGCTATACCTATATAAAATATTTATTTATTTAGGAAATATTGTTTACAATACTTCTTTTATAGTGCAGTTATTTTTGTGAATTGAAGCTACTCAAAATTGTTCATTATATACAGTAAATTTTTTTTTTTTAATGTATATATCTTTATAGGTATATGCTTATATATATATTATATATATATATTTTTTTTTTTTTTTTAATATAGGTATAGGTATAGTCGGTCACAGCAAAACCTAAGTGTATACCCACTGCACGCCACTGCTGTGGCGATAATCCTGAGTAAAGAAAGCATCAATAGGTACTTTGCATTCCATATATCCCATTTCAACAGTGGAAAGATATGAAGAATGATTTTCCGCAATAACATGAGCTGGGTAAGAGAGTACTTCCCAATTCTAGTACCACAATCTCTGCTGTACTTAACAGATTCACAAAAAAAACTTCATAGTTGATCCGAAAAAATATTGATTTTTGGAGTATCTATACTTTTATGAATACAATATTTTTCCACTGATACTACTCATGAGTAAAGTATTTTATTAAAGTACTTTTCATCGGATGCCGTGTCCCTAAAGATCTCTGTATGAAGTCTGAATTATATCAAAATAAAGAGAATAAATTGTTTTCCCAACGTAACTTGACGTGTGGCGAATTATGAACTAAAATCCGCCCCGCCCCTCGGCGGTAATCCCTCGCCCTGTCATTCAGTTCATTCCCGTCTTTGAGCGCGAGCTGTGTCATCTTGATTACCAATATACACTGAATTATTATGTCCAAAACATCCTATACAGTCCGGGATGGTGCAAGAACAATTGCCAATGAAGTATTAAAGTTTTGCGAAGCTGTAAAAGCGAATAATAGACTGATATTACCGTCTGACAGTTTGACAGATAGAACGGCCGCCATTACTGCATGGTTTCTTTAATGCTGCCCGACCAAATTTCTGTATTTAATACGACACCGGTCACCGGACATTCTGTACATTATGTATTGTGTAATAAATTTACACCCTGACAACTTCTGTTAAGCGACGCCCTCCCTCGCACGCCTAGTTATAGTGGTACGTCTACACAAGAACATATCTGTTCTGAAATACTTAAATGTTCTTGGTAATTCAGAATATTCCGAGTTTGTTCAAATCTCTCAATAGCACAATACTGGATTTTATCATGAAGGGGACAACATTAATCAAGATAGATTATTTCCCTCAACCCCCATCACAGTTGACGTTCTGTCTCTTTCTTTTTTTTCTTTCTTTTATTTCTTCCCTTAATGCTTTCTTAATTGTTCGTAATTCTGTTTTTATTTAGTTAATATCTGAACCCTGAAGAAGACTCAGTTGTGAGTCGAAACTAGTTGGTTTTAACTCAATAAAGTGGTGTAAAACAAAAAGTTATTTTATTTAAAGATAGATTATATGTGTTTCACGGAGACAAACCATTTTATACGGGAAAACAGGTCTTTTTGGATGTTCATAGGGCTTATGACCTGTCTTACGGCTAATTAATTTTTTTCATTCACATTGACACATGGCATTATTATTTATTTATTGAAATTAATGGACATAATCCAATAAAAATATAATAATTATAAAGTAATATAGTTTTTTTTTTAAATAGAGATGCGAGCACAGAATACGTGTCACATCAATATTCTTACTCTTTTCAAATTAAGCTAAACGCTTGTGCTATGGAAATAGGATTAACTTGCTGGTCTGGAGTGAGGTTCGAAACCGCGAACTTTGGATCACGAGGCGAGAGTTCTAACCAC
Organism: Agrypnia vestita; assembly: GCA_016648135.1. NCBI lineage: Eukaryota > Metazoa > Arthropoda > Insecta > Trichoptera > Phryganeidae > Agrypnia > Agrypnia vestita. Next base: position 26,402 of record JADDOH010001871.1, read on the forward strand.
AAGACCAACAAGCTACTCAAATTATATTCTGACTTTATTCTGTATATACGCCTAGTATTAACGGACTTCTAAACAGAAGATTCTTGTAAGTGAATTCTTGAAGAATAAATATTCTGTGATAAAGGTGCAATAAAAATTATATTTTTCTTCTTCTTCTTCTTCTTCTTATTCATCAGCCTTCATCTTTCCACTGCTGGATATAGGCCTCTTCCTTATTTTTCCATTCTTCCCTGTTATTGGCTAATTGTAGCCATTTCTTTCCCCCCACAGCGACAATATCATCAGCCCATCTCTTTCGAGGTCTTCCGATACCTCTTTTATTTTCCCAAGGTCTCCATTTCAAAACTCTGGGAGGCCATCTTGTAGTATCCTGTCTTGTAACGTGTCCTGCCCATTGACATTTGAGCTTCGCTACACGATCCATGATATCCCCTGCTCTCGTTCTGCGCCTAATTTCGTCGTTTCTAATTCTATCTCTTAGGCTTACTTTTATATTTTTATACTATTGTATTTTTGTACTGCATAACTAAATAGAAAAATAATCGTAGTAATGAAAGAACATTAAAATACTTTAAATTTATTTAATTAGAAAATATAATAAATAACACATAAATAAAAATGAAAAATCTCTCTCGTCTGTCTGCTTCTTCAACTGTACACTATTTACAAATTAAGAATTCGTCTTTCTTCTTGTAATTCTCGACGTGGCTCAGGCCGATTGCGATGGGACCCCCGTCCCACACTCCACCAGCGGCAGCTCGACTCCGGCCCGATGACTGGAGTTGAATTCCTGCGATACCGTCTTCGGGTGGCCGTCGGCGATCTGCTGCGGAGATATCTTTTCCACCGGATTGTTCCTGGCATCAGGATTACGGCTGAAAAAAGCAGGAATGTAAGCAAGGTAATAGCCAATTCATGGTTGGGTCAAACCGAAATCACTTTAATTCGATGTTTCGTCATGTTAGTGTCGGAAACGGCTTATCTATCCACAATCCGAGAAGCAGTGCTCCAGATTAGTGATGCAACGAATACTAGTTTCACGAATACGAATACAAATATCAATCCTACTATTCAGCGAATACGAATATGAATAATTCAATAAGGTAATAAATAATACACCACGTTTTTTTTTTACTAAGAGGTTTAATAATTAAGGTTTAATTATGTATTGTTCGTTCCATTTTATTTCCGTTGTGTGTAAAAGTGTTAAGAAGTCTTATAAAATAATTTCAAATTAAATCTATTAACATGACCTCATGTAAGCGTGAAAAAAAGTAATATTTATTTTCGACCGCTGGGAATGTACAAACGGATAAAGGAAATGTTGTGCTTTTTGAACAAAAATCTCTCAGTAAAAAAAAAACAGTTGTGTATTATTGTTGAATTATTCGTATTCGCCGAATAGTAGGCTTGAATATTAGCATTCGTATTCATGAAAGCAGTATTCGTTGCATTACTAAAATAAATAAATATGAATTAAAAATGGCAGGGATCACCCAGAACCTAAAGCACCCACCAGTATCTCCGCTGCCCGGCGCCGCAGTTCTTCTGCAGGTGCTTGATGAGGTTGGAGCGGTAATTGGCCCGGTAGGGGCAGTACTGGCACGCGAAGCTCTTGCTGTTCTCGTGCGACTTCTTGTGGTTCTTCAGGCGCTGGCTGGTGGTGGCCCTGCAAAGTTGCCGACGGAACTGTGTCATATCTACTCAAACCATTTCAAATCTATGATTGAATATACAGCTGAGCGTCTTCTCGTTTGTGTTTTCTGGGGTGTTATGCCGTGTTCTTACCACCCTTCTGGCCAACGTTTCGGATCCCATTGCAGGGTCCATCAGCCCCGATGATGGCATAATACCCCACAAAACACAAACCAGAAGATTCTGAGAGGCTGTGAAAAGCTAAAGACATTCACAACTGAACGTCCGTCACTGCCCAACCCTGCATCGTGTGCGTACAGCAGGCATGGAAAACCAGTCCATTCTCCGTACCTAAATTAGTATCATTACACTTTAGGACTCGCACATATACAGGGTATAACAGAGCTAGTTCGCAATATTTAACAGGTAGATTCCTGTCTAAGTTACGAGTCAAAAATATTGTAACATCACTGTTCTTATATCAATAGTTATGGAGATAAGCGACAATTACATGACTTGAACTGGACTGGTTCAAAGAAAGGATCGTCGTCAATCATGGGTGGAATCGGCGATAGTTACATTGTCAGCCAACAATAGGCCGTAAACATCCAATGACAGCTCAATAAAACAGCTTCCTCTCTGTGATATATCTAAAATATATTATTACGAGATTGTAGAAATGGAAAGAGTCACGGGCAATCGAGTATTTTACAACACCCTGCACATTTTACCATAATTTAAAAAGTACTAGTAGTGTCTGGAATACACGGGAACAAATTAGAAACTTCTCGGAAAACGTGAGTATAAAAGTGTACATCAGACAAGCGACAGCAACAGTTATTATTTCAAAGAAGCGAAACAGACAACAAGCGGCGATTCGGTGTGACCAAGTGACAATAAATTAAGAGAATGCCTGCCGGGCGTTTAATAGCGAAAAGTGTTCAACAGGCGAGTGATTAGTGAAAATTAGTGCAAAATTGTTGGTGTTGAAAGAACATTACTCCAATTAAATTCTTATCCAGTGACTTTGGTGAATAAAGAAAACATTGATATCTTGATCAAAGTTTGCATATTTTTTCCGATATTACTGACCCAGCTTTTTAAAAATGATTCACTTATATGGAATACTATTATTTTCTTCATACACATTATTACAAGCCAAACAAAATAATTAAAACCTTTTAATAAGAAATTTGAAATAGAAATGTTGAGATCAACCAGACCTATAGGAGCACAAGTCGCAGGGGAACGGCCTCTCGCCGGTGTGCGTCCGCTCGTGCGCCCGCAGCCGGTTGGCCGTGTAGCAGCGGTAGCCGCACGTGACGCACACGTGCCGCGCGTCACCCACGTGCCTCCGCCTGGAGGAAAAAATAAATTCAAATTAATATTTCGAAATTTTCGTGATAAGGCGCAACGTTGTTCACTTCACACAATAACACTTTAAAAAGTTTTCGATGCTTACTGCATCATCTTCAGTAATATACTAACTCTTAAGACTAGAAGACATTTTACCTACTACATAAAAGTGAAAGTGGTTGCTGGGCGGGGCTAGTACGAATTGGAGGGGGTATTATCATTATTTTGATTAATTTATACATTTTCAACATGTAACAATTCAAACATGTAACGCCTCTACGTTATCATAGGCGAAGTGATGTCTTTCTGATCTCACAAATTCAAATTATTATGCGGAACCTGCGGAGCAATTGCTGTCGAGCAACTTTCCTGGAGAGCAATTTTCCAGTAATCCATCAACGCACTAGCCCTGACGATGGACCCTGCAATGGGATCTGAAACGTCGGCAGAAAGGTCGTAGAAACACGGCATGATACTCTTACTACTACTCTTAACTTGTTACACAACACTATTGGAGAAGACATTATTGGCACCTGCATTTGCACAAATACCCAACTGCCGAAAACAGGTCATAATTTATTGCTCGTTAAACTTCATTTCTTATCACTATTTAATAAACATTCATTTAATTTTCTTATACAGGCGTGTACCTAAATATACTTTTTAACTGCGCTATTATATATACATTTTGTTACTATCCATGCATATGATTTTTTATATATATTACTTTACTTTCACTATTGCTTTTGTATTATACAATATATACTGTTCTTATTATACACATTTTATATTTATATACTCAATTAATTAATTAATTAATCTTATAGTTATATAGTATTTTATTGTATATCTTTATTATTTTTTGTTCTCACTAATATTGTTCAGCTGCTCATCTCGGCACAGGTTCTTCCTAGTGAGATGAGCGGCTCTATCTCCTATGTCATGTAACAAGATGAAGATAAATAAATAAATAAAAATAAAAAAAAATACCCCCAGAAAACAGAAAACTTAAAAATATTTTAAATCCCAATTATAATAATTTCGTTGTCTGTTATTTTTTTTTAATAAATAAAAACTTATTCTTTGGGAACCGACATGTAAAAGTACCGTCATTTTCGACGGGTTACAGATAGTAAAATAATATGTAGTTTAATATGTACCTGAATTTATACCAATAAAAAAAATTAATCACTCAATTTGTAAGCAACTTTAAGAACCAAGTGGTGTAACCATTTAAATGAAGGTCCGCAACGTTACAACAGACGTAGGGGAATATGCCGGTCGGGTCTCACTCTGCCGACAGCCGGCGGGGGAGGGGGGCTCACCTGTGCAGCCGCAGGGCGCCGGGCGAGCTGGAGGAGAAGGCGCACATGTCGCACTTGTGGGGGCGCTCCCCCGAGTGCAGCTTGGTGTGCGCGCGCAGCGCCTGAGGCGTCTTGCCCCGGTACGGGCACAGCGGGCACGCGTGCACGGCCAGCGGCGCCGTGCCGTGCAGCAGCGCCACGTGCTTCTGCAGGTTGGACTTCTGCAACCGAAAATAAGTCAGAAATATTGAAATAAAAAACGCCAACTTTTATATTGCATATCGACGGTGGAAAGGAAAAATTAAGTTATATATATATTAGGTCCTTACATATGAAATTGGCGTTTTGCCGTACTGGCAAATTTGATCTCAAATATCTTCTCTCTGGTTAGGAATTCCAAATCCAAATTTATACAGCTATTTACTCATGTATTTGTGTTTTGAAAATTATAATTCATTTGTTTTTTCCTCAATTTTTTTTTTCTTTGCGTCACTCAGTTTACAAAATGAAAAACTTGAAATATCGCGTTATTTACGAGTACGAGTTCCACCGTGGCACCAGTGCTGCAGAAACGGCTCGAAGGATTAATGATGTGTATGGCGACGGTGCCGCAAAAGAAAACACAGTGCGTTTTTGGTTCCAACGTTTTCGTTCTGGAAATTTCGACCTGCAGAACAAGCCCCGTGGACGGCCGGAGACCAAAGTTGATAATGAAGAATTGAAGGCTATTGTGGAAGCGGATCCATCGCAAACCACATCCGAGTTAGCTGCAGGCTGCGGTGTTAGTGATAAAACTGTTTTAATCCACTTGAAGCAAATTGGTAAGGTGAAAAAGCTTGAAAGGTGGGTACCTCACGAATGAGTGAAGCAAATCAACAAACGCGCGTTGACTGCTGCGTTGCATTACTCAACCGGCACAATAATGAAGGGATTTTAAATCGAATCATTACCTGTGATGAAAAGTGGATCCTGTACGATAATCGGAAGCGCTCATCGCAATGGCTGAACCCTGCCGAACCAGCCAAACCATGCCCCAAGCGAAAATTGACTCCCAAAAAGTTACTTGTGAGTTAGTTTGGTGGACTAGTGCTGGTGTCGTTCACTACAGCTTTCTTAAATCTGGCCAGACGATTACGGCAGATGTCTATTGTCAGCAACTGCAAACCATGATGGAAAAGCTAGCTGCTAAACAACCGAGGCTGGTTAATCGCTCTAGGCCACTGCTGCTTCATGATAACGCTAGACCACACACTGCACAACAGACGGCTACCAAATTAGAGGAGCTTCAATTGGAATGTCTAAGACATCCACCGTACTCTCCGGACCTTGCCCCAACAGATTACCATTTTTTTCGAAATTTGGATAACTTCTTGCAAAGGAAAAAATTCAACTCCGATGGGGCAGTCCAAACCGCCTTCAAAGATTTTATTGATTCCCGTCCGAATGGTTTTTTAAGTAAAGGGATCAATGAACTACCGATGAGATGGCAAAAGTGCATAGATAGCAATGGTACATACTGTGATTAAATAAATATATTATAAAAAAGAAAAATCGGCTTTATGTTCCTCCCATACTAAACGCCAATTTCATATGTAAGGACCTAATATATCGACGGTGGAACGGAAAAAATGACCAGCAACAATTTGGACGAAATTGATTTGTATATAACTCAACTATATCTATATATATATAGATCAATTTTGGCCAAATTCTCACAAGGTCATTTTTTCCTTTCCACCGTCGATATAAACTCAATTTCGGCCAAATTGTCGCTTGGTCATTTTTTCCTTTCCACTGTCGATATCTCCGTAACTACTGATATTACGTCATAGTTGCTTGAACATTTTCGACTCATAATGAAGGCAGGAATATAGTCCAGCCTCGATTTGGGGTTACAATCACCAAATTAGCAATATTATTAATTTGAAAACGGTCAGAATGTTCCAGAGCGGGCTCCCTCACCTGCGTGAAGCGCACGCCGCAGTGCTCGCAGACCTGCGGCTTGTCCCCCGTGTGCGTGAGCACGTGCATCTTCATCTGGTACGAGCCGAAGAAGGCCTTGCCGCAGTGCGGGCACGCGTGCGTCCTCACCTTGTCGTGCGTCCGCATTATGTGGTGCGCCAGGCTGGAAGCGACACACAAATGCTGTTTGAATGGTTTAATCATCCCAAAAATGACTTTTATACATGATTACTGTGGAAAATGGCGAATAAGAATCTGTCAAAGGAAGCAAGACTAGCGGTACATAATGGCATCCTAGTGCCAACTCTGATGTATGGAAGTGAAACCTGGAACTGGCAAAGGAGGAATGAGAGTAAACTGAAATACATAAATACAGTCACTAAGACGCTTGTGTGGAAATCTTTGGTCGATAGAGTGAGGAATGAACAAATTAGAAGTGAATGTAATGCCGGCTGTAGTGTGGTAGGCAGAATAAAGAGAGGAGTGCTGAGATGGTTTGGTCATGTGGAACGTATGAGCGAGGAATGGATGGTTAAGGCAACAGGAATAGAGGGCGTCCGCAAAAGACCTGGCACGATCAGATATAAATAATAATAATAATAATTCGATAACTTATACAGTGCCGTTTTCGCGAATACTCACCTCAAGGGCGCTTTACACGGAAAAAATATTATCTTACAAAACAACTTGCTGCTAAAAAAGAAAAAACTTATTTAGTATTACTTATTCACTAGGTGACATGCAAGCAATGGAATTAAAATTGAATACTATCATAGTTGGGAATGCCTGAAAGAATTAGGTGTTTTCGTGGAGTGCACAATAGGAGTGGAAAACATTCGCTAGCGTTGTTGTGGTACTTAAAGTATTTGAGGATGGCCCTGTTAAAAGCCCCAACAATCATAGAACTTGTATGAGAAGATGAATGAATGTGGCTGAAGAAAAAGTGGTGTGCCAGGATAGAAGAGTGTGGCGTTTAATCCTCTTTGCATACCCCTGTGGTTATGCCGCGGGACGGTTAGTTAGTTACTTGGAAAACATTGATAACCTCTCAGGACTATATTCCTGTTATGATTATGAGTCGAAAAAGTTTAACCGACCGTGACAATAGTTACGGAATTATGTAATATCAAAGTTTGCACTTTTTTTTCAATATTTCTGACTTATTTTTGACAAAACGTTGAACTATCATCACAGTAACTTATGTGGATTAAGAAAAATTATTCATTTCAATACAAGTTAAATAAAATGATAAAAACCCTGCAGAAATTCCAATTCCAATTGGAAAAAATTTCAATTCTAATTGAATTATTATTTTATTTGACTTGTATTAAAGGGAATGAATTTTTCATAGTCAATATAAGTTACTGAAATGATAGTCCAACGTTTTACAAAAAACAAGTCAGAAATATTGAAAAAAATGTGAACTTTGATGTCACATATCTCTATAACTATAGATATTAGGTCATGTTTGCTTGAACATGTTAGACTCATAATCAAGGCAGGAGTATGGTCCTGCGAGTGTTTTGTTTGTTGTGCGATGTTTTTCAAAAACCCTGTATAGGGGAGAGTGCCCATGGAACAGAACGATCATGATAAGGACGTTCATACTCCAACCCAAAATACTATTTAAACAAATATGGAAAATATTCCTAACACTAGTGATAACAAACGGACATTAAAAAATATAAATAAATTAATCACCTACCTGTAAAACTCTCTTTCTACCCTCTTCATTTCCTATATTTTTTCCCACTTCTACCTAAATATAATTCTCGGCGGTGCAATCCCTTGAAATATTATTTTTTTGACGAAGTCACTTAGAAGACTCGTTCTTCATCGGCGACCGTTAAGAAGCGTGACGACTCACTTCATCTTGAGCTTGCAGGTGAATGTGCAGCGGTCGCAGTGGTAGGGGCGCTCCTCGCTGTGCTGCGTGGCGGCGTGCGTGCGCAGGATGGAACCGGTGCTGGCGCGGTACGGGCAGTGCGCGCACTGGTGCGCCCGCTCCCCCGTGTGCACCACCTTGTGCTTCATCAGCTTGGCCACCAGCGAGCATCTGCCGGGTCGGTGAAGACAAATATTAGATAAACACGGAGCTTTCATGCCGGCGGCTCTAGGCTCCATTCCTGGTGGGGTCACAATACATCAATGTTCAAGATCTTCACTGGCTTAGATGTCCAGAGAGGAATGAATGTAAGTTGTGCATCACTATATTCAAGGTTATTGACAACATGGCCTCTCAATGTATCACACTCCTGATTAGTATTTACTAGTCACAATATAAGACTGCCATTAGTTATACGAATTATTACTGTATTAAATATATTCAATACATGTATATGGAATAACAGTGCAACAATTTGAATGTGGCTATAAAATATATATTCAAAAAGTATATACAGTAAAACCCCGATAATTTGGAATTCGGCATAAAAGCATAAGTCCCAAAATGTCAATTTCCTAATAAATTTAACCCTGGTAATTCATAATTCGAATTACTTTTTAGCCCCTAGCGGCACAAGTAAATACATTTTACTTCAAATAATTCGAAATTTTTTTGAAATTTGACAAAATAAAAATAAATATTTCGATTTTTTCCCAAGTGAGAACAAATACGTCAATATCGGGTACTTTAGTAATACAAATGTCGCGATCTTTATATTGGCATAATAAATATCGTGTTTTCGAAATAATGTGAGTGTGCAAAAATAAAGTTAATTTCTTGTTAAATGAAGTAAAGCTTATGATGTAGCATATCGAAAAAAATAGTTTTTCACAAAATTAATGGCATTCTTCATGAGAATGTTCTTGGGTTTTCACGAACATTCAGAAACTTCTGTGTGAGTTTTCTGGGATGTTCTGCCGGGTATATATGACCTCTCTGGCTGACGTTTCGGATCCCATTGCAGAGTCCATCACCAAGGCTGATGTCGTGAATGTGTTGATGTTAAGGTTAAGTACTGGCTTGCAATACCGTGTCTAAAGCAGGATGCGTATGTGTTAATGTATTGTGTGGTGATAACGTGTCAGAAACAGGTGTTGTCAAGAGTTTTTATGGCATTACGTCACTGTTCTATCTACTACCGGATAGTTATGTACTTCCGGTTCCATCTACTCCGCACAGATAATTATTTGGCAGTAGTGCAATGGGATCTGAAAAATCGGCCAGAGAGGTCAGATAGACACAGCAGAATATCCTAGAAAACTACACACAGAAGATTTTATCGATTAGATCCCACTATTTTTTATTTCTTTTGTACCTTGAATTTCGAATTAACGGGGTTTCGCATAATTGAAAATGTTTTTTTTTATCCCTTGCGAGGTCCTACTGCAATACGTATGCACCACCCAGGTGGTTTGGTTCAGTTAAGTTTTAAATAATGAGATGAAGAAATAAAAAAAGTTGAAAAAAAATACTACAAACCAGTTTACTCAGAACCCACCTGTAGTCGCACTCGTCGCAGTGAATATACTTGTCTCCTCGGTGCTGGATCAGGTGCGCCTTCACCTTTTTGAAGCCCTCGCTGGTGAAATTACAAAGCGTGCACTTGAAAAGGGTCCCGTCGCCGGCCGCCGCTGCCGTCCGCTCCCCGGCGCCGCGCCGCTCCGAATCCGACAGTTTGGAACCGCACACAAAAGAGTCAAAGTGCTTCAATGTGTCGACGGCGGTGTTGTGCAGTTTTTTCAGATGCTTGCTTATCATGCGGAATGTCTGGAATATGGCGTGGCACTTTGGGCACTCGTATCTGAAATGTAAAGGAATAACTGTTCGGTTCTGTTCAGACTTCTTTATTGTTATTCATGAGTAGCAGTTATCAAGTCTAGAAATAAGGAATTTATAGGCTATGAAGGAATTTAATTCACATTTAATATTTATTCAAGCAAATTATTAATATTGTATTTAAATATTATATTCTTAGTACATAAACGATATTCATTTATTTTGTTCTATTAAAAATTTAGTAAATTCAAAATTAATCATCCTCAGTCTATGACACAGAAAAGTATATAAATGAATATTGCTGACGTAATCACCATAATCGAGACCCCCCGTCCCCCATGTCATCAAAAATAAGCAAAGCAAAGACCCCCTCACCCCCCTATGGTGATTACGTAATACTTGAATGACCCCTCTTTCAAAATATGTTTGAATTTAATTAGATTAGTGGCAAAAATACAGTTGAGATGATTTGAATCACTTGATTTAAATCAGTGATTTAAATCGAGATTAAAATCAAGTGATTTAAAAAAAAAACTTATACTTTTACTAAATAAATACTTTTTTACTGCAACCAAATCTGCCAAAAAGTGTCAAGGGACTTCTTCCGGCAAATAGTTGATCCTTTCACTAGAGTATTAGTCGATTAACAAGTCATACACATAATATGAAAAAAATGTATAACCGAAGAAGAATTGGGTATTCTCAAGCAACTGCTAAGTACAGTTGCTTCTTCCACCGGGGTCGAAAGAATATTTTTGGCATGTACTTTTTAACCGTACAACACATATTTTAATTTATCTTCGCTGGTCTTGAAACTATCACGCTAACTGCGGGAACCATACATAATCTCAGAAATACACAGCGATCTATGGAGAGACAAATGCTAGATGTCGGAGAGATCTAGCATCAGAAATGTGGAAATCAGACACCAGACAAAAGTTATCGACGTGGTATTGGACAGGTCATGTTACAGACAAGGAATAGACAGATGGACTCCCAGAGTTCTGCGGTGGGGACCATGGGCCGATGACATTGTTATTAAGGTACAGATACACATGCTTATTAGTGGCATGCTAATGAGAAAGCCACTAATGAGCAAGCCCTAATAACTGTACACACTTGCTCATTATTAGCATGCTTATTTTAAGCATGCTCATAAATAAGCATGCTCAAAGCTAACAATCAAACACACATGCTTATTAGTGGCATACTCTTGTCATATAATAGAGATGCTGTTGTTCAAAATGGAAATTTTGCAAACTGAAATAGAAAATTCAAGTGAACCAATAAATCAAAACAGTTCCCGAGTTTCCATCCGCACATTTTTGATTTTATTTTTTATAATTTTTATTGTAAGATTTGAATCATTCATGCCTTTTAATGAAGTTTCATAAACATTATTTCTTGCTATATTATTTTTACAGAACGATGACCGAGTATTCCACATACATTTGTGATTCCTATAAGTCACGAAAAGTAATGTTTTATCATCTCCCTAACGTGCCATATTTGTTTCATCTGTCGCGGACTGAGAAGATCGCATTGTTAATACTAGCCGCAAAGCCCGCGTATGACATAAGCATTCTCATAATAAGCAAGCCTGTTCACACATGCTCAAAAGATACCCCTTCTCATGGCGAATGACATTAGCATGCTGATTACTAGCAATGTGCGTACACACATGCCACTAATAAGCAAGGACTAAAGAAGCTCAATATTGCGCATGCTCACGTGCCACTAATAAGCATGTGTATCAGTACCTTTAATGACTGGAGAAAGTTGAACAAAGAAGAGATGAGTGGAAAACATTAAAAATTAAATTCATACATCATTAGCTTTTTTCAAAATACTTCAATACTTCATTATCATATTACCTTTATTACCGTATTATTAAATGACTCGCATATGTACCTATATATAATAATAAGAACTGAGGCTCCCTCATCAGACTCGAGAGCTTCTCTCCACTGATGAGGTCTACAGGACTATAAAGTATTTAAAAAAATGTCAATTTGATATGTAAATATATAAGAATTGTATTTGTACCATATATTAAATAAATAAATAAAAATATATATATACATTATATGTATTAGAAGAAGCCCACACCCAGGGTGGAGAGATGACTGAGAACGAAAGAGATGATACAGAAACCATTATCCGAGTCAATACTCACATTTTCTTAAATCCTTGTTCCGTAAATTGTTCCTTTTCAACGCTCAAATAGTTCAAATCTTTCTTCATCAGCGACCTTTTCTTCTTTTTACATTTTCCAATTTTTTTATTCGCCCGTTTCATTCTCTTGGAGCTGACGCGCTCCCCTCCGTAGTCGGCCTCCAGGCAGTCGTCCTCGGCGTTGGAGAACTCTTCGTCTTTTATGTCGTCTTGTGATATGGGCAGGTCGTGCAGGAATATTTCTTCTGATTTGATTTCTGTAACGGAATTTTCCTTTTTCGTTTCCAAAATGTTTGCGACATTTTTGTGTTTTGTTTCCCAGAGCTGAGGAAAGAAATTAGAGAAATCATTACAAGAGGTTACATTACCTTGAGGCATCAAAAAATTAATTTAAAAATCGCAAATGTAACCTATCGCAAGTGTAACCTCACAATTTTCATGTTTCAACTAAAATTACATGAAATAAATACTAATACTGTATTTAAAGCTTATAGAAAAAAGATTAATTAATATGCATTTATAAATTTCTTCTCCTGATTTCAAAACTATAGAAAAATTGCCATTGTTGCGTTGACTCGTATATATATTTTGACGTTTGACAGATAACCGTCATGTCTCCCATCGGCCCTTTCGAACTCGTCAATCTTAAAACGCCAAAATTAACGACATTACAATATTATGCAATAACTGTCAAGACATTAAAATATTGCTATGTTCCCGTCATAAAGATATGTACCATCAGCGCAGAGGGTACGATTGAGTAGGACCAAGCGGCGGTACCTTGGCTTTACTCCGCAACAGCACATCTGACTCTTCGCACTTGAGCTTGAAGCTGTAGGCCTTCAGGGTCAACAGGGAGCACTCGGCGCAGATCCGCTCCGTGAAGCCGTCCCCTGCTGCCAACTTAACAGAAAAAACATAAAATTACGACAGTCGGCCAGCTTTTTAATAACAGAGTTATTGCCAAAAGAACTCAGCAAATACGCAATACTAGGATGTGTCTTCCCTAATGGGCTAAATCCAAGATAATGGTCCCATTGCATATACAATGAAAATGATTATTTCACTATATTATTGAAGTGCTAATAACAAAATGAAAGATAATTTACGTTTAAAAAATAAGTATTAAATAAGATATTACACTTTAAAGTTTCGAAAACTGCACTGCGTATTTTGACATTTCATAGGCAATATATGAGGTTAGGTTAGGTTAGGTTATTAGGTTTGGTTTGGTTAGGTTATGAGGTTTGGTTAGTTTAATTTAGATTACGATTATTTTAGTTAGATTAAATTAACAGGACATTAAATTATATAGTGAAATACATATTCTTGGATTATTCTCCCTAATGTATCATCGGATAAATGCCAAGAAAGCATTTGGACAAAGAAGTTTTGTTCTTTAATGTTCTTCCCGTGACAATAATAACATTGATAAGTCTTTGGTGTCAATTTTTAAGATTATGGTAAGCCTGAGTTTAGATGGTCTCTGTGCAATCTCACAAAGTAGGAGTTGGCGACCGCCAGACTCACATCATAGCATCAAACGTGAAATATTTTCTGAATATGTACACTGTACTGGTAAGGTTTAGATATTACGACATTTGAGTTTGGGTATTTCGGCAGGTGGCAGGTAATACTGGTACAAAAAAATGTGTATGTAAAATGTTAAAATATAAGGTATCAGATAATATTGTTAAATAGTAGCCCGAATAAAATATTAAAATTCACGCACTCATGTCAAGTGACAGTTGTTTGAAATGATTACATTACTACCGAAGATTCCAGAATGGCCTAGCATAATTTTAGCGTTTGACAGCAATAATAGAAGCGAGGGTAGCCGCGAGTCGCGAGTTGCCAGGACAGCCAGGCAAGCCGTAATTCTGGAAAGTTCTAACGTAGCGAGATAAACCGAAGCGAAATTAATAAGTGCGGAAATTGGATGGAATATTCTAGAATAATAAAGTGAATAATAGTGAATAAAGTGTCAAAGCGAATATAAAGCGTCTATTTACGAGTGATAAATTTGCGAAACTGTTTAATTTAAGGAATAGCGTTACATTTAATAGTGTTAAGCGACTTTGCACGTTAGTTTAATTAATTAATTGGTTCAATAAATTCTGTATTAAATCCCAGCGTTTTCATTAATTCCTCCTGCAGCCACGGAACGTGACATTATTAAAAGATTATGTTTGTTATTTTTACATTTTACTTAGCCATTTTTCTGTACCTGTTATCTGCAAAAATCCCCAAATGCAAATGTCATAATGTCCAAGCCTCCTTTCCTACTATAGTGTACATCTATAGAAAATATTTCAGGTCTAATACGATAATATAAGTCTGGCAGTCACTGACTCTTAGTCTATTATAAAACATGGCAACAACTAATAAATTATATATTAAAGAAACACGTTATTATTGTGATGTTGTAATTTCAGAACAAAGTTCTGAGAATTTTTAAACAAATATTTATCAATCGATTAGAAAAGACTGCATGTCCTTTCTAATTCATTAATAAAAATTTGTTTAAGTAACAAATAAATTGACTTTTGAATATTTAAGTTAAAATTCTAATCTCTGACATCTATGAATATTACTCGTAACTGTCAATCGGTGTTCCGTACCTGAATAGCGCAAAAGCTGGAGAGCATATCGCATATCGGCACAGACCCATTCGACCTGGTCTGGAAGATGGACTCCATACCCTCGGCGGAGGCCAGGCACGTCCTGCAGATGTCCAGCTCCATGACGCCCTTCGCCACAAACAACAATTCCTTCAATTCAAGCAATGTTTAATTAAAAAAAATAACTTTTAATTCAAACCGAATTTCCAAATGTCACAATTCAACAATATACACAAGCTGCGGCATTGCTGTCAAACTGCTAGAGATGGGCGTCCGCGAACGAACTGTTCAGTTCAGATTCACGAGGAATCGTTCGTCAGTCGGCAACTGAACTAACTAATTAACCATCACGCTGTCTCTGCAGGGCAGAGTTAAGAATGAAGATGTTACGTTTCAGATGAATAAAGAAAAATAAATAATCAAAACAATCAAAATCTGGAAAATATCTCGAACATGTGATAAAACTTCCAGCAAAGTACGAAACCTGGCATTTCATAATGCAGCGAAATATTGTCGTAGGTCGGGGCCCTGGAAGAAGGAGAACATCTTGACTGAAAAACCTGATACAGTGGTTTGGCCAGTCTTCTACAGAGCTGTTCCGGGCCGCAGTAAATGAAGTTCTTACAGCCAACTTGATAGCCAACGTCCATGGAACGGATAGGGCGCATAGATAATAAAAAGACTTCTCATGCAAAATACGCTGGGAGTCCATTTTGGGCATACTGCCTTGCAACATGCCCAGCCCATTGCCATTTTAGCATCGCTACATGATCCATAATATTAACTACTCTAGTTCTGCACCTAATTTCATAATTTCTTATTCTATCTCTTAGGCCAATACCAAGAATGGATCTCTTCATGAATCGTTGCGTTCATTTGAGCTTTTTTACACTTTTCTTTTTTAGGGTAAATGAATAAATAATATAGATTGTCTTACTTAAAAAATAAAACATCCCTGAAATTAAGTTTTAAGTTTTAAAAATTAATATAAGACCCGGTCTTATCATCGAAAAAACATGGTAGTTTTATTTTCTTTAAAAATATATTTATTTTTCATTCTTACATGTATTATTTTTTTTTTGATTCCATTTCTATTCGTAACTTGATAAAAAATTTGAGCTATCAGTTACCTTAAATAATAATTTCTACCATACGTTTCATATTAATATTCTAACTTATAGCTTATTAAGCTGAGCGCTTGTGTTATGAAAATAGGACTATCTTGCTGGTGCCCTGGAACGGAGCTCGAAACACTCACCACCATGTTTATATTTATGTTAATTTATATAGCGCCATTTTTGCGTATTAGACGCTTTAAGGGCGCTTTACAGGTGCGACATCCCGAAAAAAATAGTTTTTAGGCTCTTCTTGAAGTGTTCCCGGTTCTCCATAGATCGCAACACTGGAGGCAGCTGATTCCACATAGCTAGGCCCGAAAAGGTGAAAGCCATATCAATAATGTATTCGGTTGGGTATGCATTTCAAATGTACTGATTATCAAACATACTTCATTATAGTAGTGAAAAAAAGTGTATGTACCTATCTCTCAACCCAGAGTTTTGTTTATATTAACATATAGCAGTCTCCGCGATATAAGCAAAGGGGTCAAGCTTGGGACATGACGACACCACAAGAACCGGGTCTCTGCCGTAACATCGAGCAGGACTGAGCCGCGGTAAAACATCGAGCCTTTGTCATTCATATATGTGATGTACTCGTACTGGGTCAGGCGGGTAATAATTAATTAGTAATACTTCGAGTGACAGCGATACTTTACTTTATTTATATCTACGACTGACAGCAACTAGGTACAATATTACTCCCGAGGAATCTGGACCCCCGTCGTAGCGACGACGCGCCTTAACAGCCAGAAGATGTCGACACCAACCGATCCGTTCATTGGCCGCCGGTGACGACATCCCCGGCGAATCAACTGCCGGCTGCTTGACAACACTATTAACTCGGCCAATCGGAGGGCCGTCACCTGTTCACTTTACGATAATGTGTATCTCCCCAATTTATGAATATCTACTACACTATAATAAATTTTCATTGCTTCATTTTATCGTGCTTCCGAGGCCTATCCACGGGAAGAAATAAACACTAAAATCCAATCGCTCTTTCATTTGTCTTTACTCAATCCAGCATTCTGTCGTCATGCCTGTCGAATGAGTACTGAGATTGTGCTGCCACATGTAGCACTCCCGCTCACTAATACAATTTAGTTACGCGTTTTATACACCAATTTATCGATGTATTCGAAGGCATCCTTTGCGGCGATTTTAACAAAGCCCCTGAATTGGTAGGGGTAGCGAAGAGACATATAATTCACGGGGAACAAAAAATAAATAAAAATTTAGTCCATTAAACTATAATTAATTATATTTATATATTCCAAGTCTAAGTAATTTTTTATTTCGGGTATGCTCCTACAACGAAAAATGTCTAGGAATTTCGAGAATTTGTTTCAAAGGCGATGCATGCGTGTTAACGTTAAGTTTAATACATAGTTATTTCTGTAGGTCCCTACAGAAATCACTTCGTGATGTCTCGTTTGTCTCGGTATATTATACGAGACCAACTGAAATCAGTTTAGAGACATCTATGCACCGTTCATATCTATTATCTATGGTCGAGTGACGTTTGACGTTGATTGTCATCTCGCACTGGCTGTGAAATCCTAAAGCCATGGACTTTGCTGTTCCAGACGCTTCTGCCCTCAAGCCTGATCCAGGGTCTGCAGCCGGGAGCGGCGATGAAGCAGCAGAGGACGGAGGGCTCTGCACCGGTGTACCTGACATCAAGCGGGAGTGCTCCACGCCCGACCAGCGCGCCGGTGAGAAGTTGGCCTATCCGTGATGAGTATTAATCATGTGCACATTAATTTAAGATCATTTTGAAACATAATGACGCCACTGTCTGTTAGTTTTTTAATAACGAGAACATTGAAGCGCGAATGAGAACATTGAAGCGCGAAACGGTAGTAACATATTGTATGAAAAATTTGAATAAATATTTAAAAATAATCACATAAATTACATAAAATTTGAGAATGTAAATCATTAAGAGTTGTTATTGTTTACATTAATGTAAAAACAATTAAGTATTTACTGGATAGTTTCGAAGATATAAGCCAAAATATATCAAAGTTACAACTTTTTTTTTTGGGAAATATACAGTACAATGTAATAAAAAAAAATTATATATTATCAAAAAATTATACATGTAGCATGACCAGTGAAGTTTCCTCGAAGCTGGTAAAAAAAAACTAAGTAAAAAAAATGATAAAGAATGTGTGATATATTTCAAGGATTTAAATTCTGATAATGCATAAAATGGGAGGGGTGGGAAGAGGGAGGGAATGGGATTCAATTAAAGAAGTATCAAATTTATTTCAATAATCATAAATGAGATTACAGAGTTTCATTTTAAATAAAAGCAAATTGTCAATAAAAATGTCAAGATTATTTGTAGAATTTAACAGATTGTATTTTGAAGTGGAACGAGTGACAAAGCAGTTTTTAAGTAGTTAGTCCTACCAAAGTTTGGGTAAAATAAATTATTTGAACGCGTTGAGTATGTAGAACAGCTTAAAAAAAAAAAAAAAAGCTATTTGCTCTAATAAATAGGATGAGTCAACCAAGACGCGCAACATATATACAAAATCAGGGTGTTGAATATTGTAAGTGTGGTCTTCGCTGTGATGGCACTTGCTGGACATTGATTTGTTTATAAACGATTTTTTTTTCCATCACGCGCGCCCATTGCTCAAATGAAATTGCGCGCGCTTCCCCGGCGTCTTGTTTAGTGTTACGCATTTCCGTCCTTTTTCACGAAATCACTGCCACATGTTGCAGGAAAGCGAGATGCAAGATGTCACACATCAATAGGGATGGGTCGTCGACGTATTTACCGTCGACGAAACGAGACCGTCCACGTCCATCCATCGACGAGACGATCAACTAGTTGAATTCGTCAACTAGTTGACGCGTCAACTTCGTTACGCGGACGTCGCGGACGTTCTATCTAAACATCGGGACGATGGTCAACTGTCTACGGTTCAACGCGACGCTTCTCGACGGCTCAACCGTTGGCTATTTTTATGACGTTAATTTTTATAATTTAAAGAAGTTCGAAGAAATATAGTTTCGGGGAAAGTAAAACCGCTACCTGTGCTTATATGTAAAAAGAAATATTTTATTATTTATTTGTTTACGCACATTACAGGCTTTTACATATTGTTTTATATACTTCTTTCTATATATAAAAAAGAAAGAAGTAGGTGTACACAACAATATCAGGTGTAAGCAGTAAAATATTAGTTCAATAAAAAATAAAATAATTAAACAGAATTGTTTTATTTTATACAGCGTAAAATTGGGAATTCACCGAATCGTCGCACGTGACATCACAAAAAAATCAAGTAAAAAAATAATAGATAATAGCTTATTAAGCCTATCTCGCCATACGCATGTATTCAAATTTCAAATCTCTAGTCATAGTTCGTGTACACAGATCTGCACTCTATGGTAGTGTACTTTAGAGTTGAAATGAAATTACCCGTCGAGCCGTCTATGACGTCTATGGCATCTACAAGTCGACAGCGAGAGATGAGAGAGAAATAAACGGAGACGTTTTGTCTTGCTCTCGCTCGTTGCTTTGCATTGCGTTTAAATCGTCCACCGACCACGGCGTCCGCTGTCCACCGTCTACGAATTCAACTAGTCCATGCGATAAACGTAAACGGTCGACGCGTCGATGCAACGTCAACGGTTGATTTCAACTAGTCCGTCCATTCAACGCCCATCCCTACACATCAATAATGTCTCCATACTAATGTATTTCCCATTTAAAATAGTTTCGTCTCTGTCAGAGATGTATAACGTATCTTTATTGATAACGATCCCTTCTGGGGACAAAAAATACGTTTATTGCGTTCTTGTAAAAATTTTAACATACTCAAAAAATATTTTAATGCTTATATCTTTGATGAATTACTTAAGTGAATAGAAGAGCCGGAGATGATGGATGGATTATTATTTTTGATTTCAGATTTCGATTTATACTTATAGCGCCGCGGACTGTCTCTGGCTTCGTAAGTCTTGAAACCATAGATTATGTCGATCCTCTGGTCATGCCCGAGCCAGGACTCGGCGGCGATGAAGAATCAGGCGGTGAAATGTTATTCTCCGCTGATAATGTTAAAACGGAGATTGCACTATTGCCAATCGAGTATGGAGCGAGAACTGAGAAAGTGTCTCAGGGCACGGGCTATGAAAATATCAGCCTAAAGTGGAAAAGAATCTTGGCACTGTCCACTAGGGATGGGTCGTCCACGTCCGTCCATTGACGAGACGATCAACTAGTTGATCGTCTCGTCGATGGACGGACGTGGACGACCCATCCCTACTGTCCACCATACTGTCGTCAAGCCTGAGTCGAGGCTTTCGGCTGAAAATAACGAAGAGCTCTGCACTGGTGTGGACATATCGTATCCTGACATCAAGCAGGAGTGCGCGGAGTACTCCAGATAAGCCACCAATTACACACGTGAGGAAATAATTTGTTTTTATTAGTAATAAGTTACATGCGGAAATAAAATGACAAAAACTGTACAGATTTTTTTTTTTCCAAATATCTGCAAGGTTTTAATAATTTTATTTTATTTGTATTCATTTTTAATATTTCATATAAGTTACTGTTGTGACAGTCCAACGAATTACTGAAAATAAATCAAAAATATTTTTAAAAAAAATGTAAACTTTGATGTTGCGTCTAGAGTGTAAAGAATATTTTCTATTCAAAATTGCGGGAAGAAGACTTCAAACCCGAAAGACCTCGAAGTTTTCGCTACTAGCTATGAGAGTCTGTATTTTTTTGTTGAATGCACAAGTGAGCAAGGAAACTGGAAGATTCACCGATAATCAAAATTTCAAATTATGTTTATTTGATCAATTACTTTTACCTTCATCTTATTTACATTTAATTCGTACATTTGATTACATTCGATCAATATACTATACATATAAAAGAATTCTTATCAAAAATATAGAAGAATCCTGCTTCGGAAAACCCCCTCAGACATACGGAATAGATCAAAGTGATATCGATATTGATAGTGATTTTTTTCAGCAAGCGCTATTGTTCAGTAGCTCTTCCAACACGCATAACCACCGGTAGGTTGGTCCTGTATATTGGAATCTTAAACAGTCTATGCTGACGTTGTCTAAGGTATAACATATCAGGAATATACAAACCAAAGCTCCGCATAATTTCAGGATAATCGATCATACCGCTCAACAAAATGCGTAATCAGATACATATTCCTTCTAGTCTCTAAAGTATTGCATGCCCTGGAGGAACTCGGTTGGTAGCGCCAAAGATAATGCCCGTACTCTCTCGTAGAGATATCTGTGACCTTGTATTATTATATACTGTGGCCCAAAATATTTACACTGTAGCCTAGCATAATTAAACTGTGGCCCAGCATGTTTTAACTTCGACCCATTATTTATTTATTTAATATTCACGGAAGACCAACAGCACAACAAAGAAGTATAGAGAACATTTATATAATATAGATCCAGGTTACATTACAGGTCTCCACATTTAGAAATATGTTAATAATGATA
Source organism: Agrypnia vestita (assembly GCA_016648135.1). NCBI lineage: Eukaryota > Metazoa > Arthropoda > Insecta > Trichoptera > Phryganeidae > Agrypnia > Agrypnia vestita. Next base: position 47,808 of record JADDOH010001871.1, read on the forward strand.
AATATGTTATGAAGTAAACTTAGGCATATTAAGAATTATATAACAAGAAAGAATAAAAAAAATAAACAAAATAAGAATAAAAAGAATAAAAAAAAAAAAAAAAACTTATTATAAGCAAAAAAAAACATAGGCATGTTAAGAATAATACAAAAATAATGAAAAAATAAAATAAACAAGAGAAAAAGAGACTTAATTAGCAAGTAGAAAAAAATTCTGCAATCAAAATTTTTCTTAATCCTATAAAACAAATGAATTGCAATATCCGGGATTTCATTATTTAAAACATTTCTTTTTCATCGTATTGTCGGTCAGAGATATCAAACACATGGCAGAATAGCAATGAAACATAAATAAATAATAGAATTATTTATTTATGTTTCATTTTTATGTTTAAACTGTGGCCCAACAATTAAATTGTGGCCCAACATAATTAAATTGTGACCCAGCATAATTTAACTGTGGCCCAGCATGTTTAAACTGTGACTAAGCATTATTTAATTGTGGCCCAACATAATTAAATTATGACCCAGCATAATTTAACTGTGGCCCAGCATGTTTAAACTGTGACTAAGCATTATTTAATTGTGGCCCAACATAATTAAATTGTGACCCAGCATAATTTAACTGTGGCCCAGCATGTTTAAACTGTGACTAAGCATTATTTAACTGTGGCCCAGGATAATTAAATCACGGGGGTGTTATTTGACATTCATTTTGACAGATTTTAACGTTTAGTATCTACCCTCTTTCGAGCTTTTTTAAAATGTTTTTTAAGTAATTGAACTAAAAATATTCAGGAAATTTTCATTTTATAACTTATAAAAAATCTGAATAAAATATATTAAAAGAAATCTATCACCTCTGAAAAATGACTATTAACCAACATTTACAGAATCTTTGACTCGCTGTCTGGTGCCTCTTACATTTGTTTGCCTTACAATACACGATACATTGCGTACAATATGCGTTACATTGCATTGACACCGTAAGATTCTCCCGGTAGGGCGGGAATTCCTTTTACACTAGCGCTTTGGTAATTTTCAATTTACCAATGCCGTAAACCATGACCGACCCACCAAAGGCTTATTAATCTGAACATCATACTTTGCCTGTTATCACGCTAGATTAAAGAAAATATTCATTTATTTTGTGCACTATTCGTTATAACTGGAGAAGAAATAGCTTACGTTTACAGCAATAATTGTACTTTCTTTGCAGGATTCTCGACTCAACCATTTTCTTTTTTGGAAGAATCACCTGCTCGGACTATACCAAGACCAGAAACCACGTTTATTACCAAAAATATCCCAAGCAGCCATATGCCGACAATTAATAGTGACAAACTGTTTTCATGTTCACAGTATGCTTACACAAATATAAATAGGATTCTCGACTCGACCATTTTCTTTTTTGGAAGAATCACCTGCTCGGACTATACCAAGACCAGAAACCACGTTTATAACCAAAAATATCCCAAGCAGCCATATGCCGACAATTAATAGTGACAAACTGTTTTCATGTTCACAGTGTGCTTACACAAATAGACGGATACAAAATATAAACAGACATATGCTTTCTCATAGCGGACAGAAACCCTTTCCATGTTCGCAATGTGCTCATTCGTGTACTCAGAAAATCAGCCTAAGAATCCATATGCTTAGTCACTGACTAAGCATATGTAGTTATTCGTGTAATCAGAAAAAAAGCTTGAAGGTCCATATGCTTACTCACATAGGAGAGAAATTATTTTCATGTACACAGTGCACTTATAAATGTAACCAAAAAAGCAACTTAACAAGGCACACCGTTAAACATACTACATAAAAACCTTTTTCCTGTCCACAGTGCGCGTATTCCTGTAGTCAGAAAGATACCCTGAGGACCCACAAGCTAACCCATTCAGAAGTTAAACTATATTTTTGTTCACAGTTCTCGTATTCATGTAATCAGACGGGAAACTTAATAGTCCATATGCTTACGCATACAGGAGAGAAATTGTTTTCGTGCTCACAGTGCACTTATTCCTGTAATAATAAAGGTAGCTTAAGAATCCACGCGCTTACTCACACGGCAAAGAAACTGTTTTCTTGTTCTCAATGCTCGTATTCTTGTAATCATAGAGGTATTTTAAAAAGGCATTTTCTTATTCACAATATGGAAAGGCCTTTTTCATATCACATATTCTTGTAATTATAAGGCATATTTGAGAGTTCATATGCTTACTCATAGTGGAGGGAAATTGTTTTCTTGTTCGCAGTGCCCTTATTCGTGTAATCGCAAAAACCGCTTAAAAATTCATATGCGTACTACATATGAAAGGAACTATTAGGTCCTTACATATGAAATTGGCGTTTTGCCGTACTGGCAAATTTGATCTCAAATATCTTCTCTTTGGTTAGGAATTCCAAATCCAAATTTATACAGCTATTTACTCATGTATTTGTGTTTTGAAAATTATAATTCATTTGTTTTTTCCTCAATTGTTTTTTTCTTTGCGACACTCAGTTTACAAAATAAAAACTTAAAATATCTCGTTATTTACGAGTACGAGTTCCACCGTGGCACCAGTGCTGCAGAAACGGCTCGAAGGATTAATGATGTGTATGGCGACGGTGCCGCAAAAGAAAACACAGTGCGTTTTTGGTTCCAACGTTTTCGTTCTGGAAATTTCGACCTGCAGAACAAGCCCCGTGGACGGCCGGAGACCAAAGTTGATAATGAAGAATTGAAGGCTATTGTGGAAGCGGATCCATCGCAAACCACATCCGAGTTAGCTGCAGGCTGCGGTGTTAGTGATAAAACTGTTTTAATCCACTTGAAGCAAATTGGTAAGGTGAAAAAGCTTGAAAGGTGGGTACCTCACGAATTGAGTGAAGCAAATCAACAAACGCGCGTTGACTGCTGCGTTGCATTACTCAACCGGCACAATAATGAAGGGATTTTAAATCGAATCATTACCTGTGATGAAAAGTGGATCCTGTACGATAATCGGAAGCGCTCATCGCAATGGCTGAACCCTGCCGAACCAGCCAAACCATGCCCCGAGCGAAAATTGACTCCAAAAAAGTTACTTGTGAGCGTTTGGTGGACTAGTGCTGGTGTCGTTCACTACAGCTTTCTTAAATCTGGCCAGACGATTACGGCAGATGTCTATTGTCAGCAACTGCAAACCATGATGGAAAAGCTAGCTACTAAACAACCGAGGCTGGTTAATCGCTCTAGGCCACTGCTGCTTCATGATAACGCTAGACCACACACTGCACAACAGACGGCTACCAAATTAGAGGAGCTTCAATTGGAATGTCTAAGACATCCACCGTACTCTCCGGACCTTGCCCCAACAGATTACCATTTTTTTCGAAATTTGGATAACTTCTTGCAAAGGAAAAAATTCAACTCCGATGGGGCAGTCCAAACCGCCTTCAAAGATTTTATTGATTCCCGTCCGAATGGTTTTTTTAGTAAAGGGATCGATGAACTACCTATGAGATGGCAAAAGTGCATAGATAGCAATGGTACATACTTTGATTAAATAAATATATTATAATAAAAAAAAATCGGCTTTATGTTCCTCCCATACTAAACGCCAATTTCATATGTAAGGACCTTATATTATGTTCACATTTCAATTAATCGTATAATCATGAAGGAATATGAGGTCATATGCACTATTCACTGATTACACACCACCTTTATGTTGAAATTTAAATTGTTCGTGTAATCAGACAAAACTACTTAAAAATCAGATCGTCGCTGTATATATAATAAATCCTATGTGCCGTTTAGTACATTCTGAGATAAACAAATCAATTTGTCATTTTTCATATAAATAATGGATGTAAATTTTAAAAAAACAGTACCGCTCATCTGGAAAGTCTGCCTAGAAATTATTAAAAATATTTTTTATAAATCTGGTCAGTGCAATTACGAAAAATGGACAAATTGATTCGTTTATCTCAGAATATACTAAACGGCACATAGGATTTATTATATATACAGCGACGACATTCTCTCTCTCACAAAATACTTGATTTATTAAACTAGAGATTACTCTAGGAATATGTGAGATGAGATGATCACATTCAGGAAAATGCGTCTAAGGTCTTCTAGTTCGAGTTAGATGGGCTATTCTGCCGTAGGTTTGATATTTCTGACCGATACGATGAAAAATAAATATTTTAAATTATGAAATCCCGGATATTGTAATTTTTTCTTTCTAATTAGATCGGTGGAATTCAATTTAAAATTGGAAGTCCACCAGCTGCCATTTACGGTGCGAAGAGATTTTCCAGCCGACCGCGTGTATTGTGTCCAAGAGCTCAAACAGAACAGGGCAATGGATCGCGCGCGTTGCTCGATGCCGATGCGCGTGGAGGGTGTTTTAGCTATGGGGTTCGCTCTAAAACCGCGCATCAATGTTTTTTGTCATGCGCATCGACGTGTAAAGAAGTGTGAAGCCTTAGAATTGGTCGGTTCACAAAATAAGCCTGGCTTCTCGTCCAGAAGTTTCTAATATCAAGCTTTGTCGTGGGTTAGAGCCACTTATACATTTAATTTGAAAATGTCGCAATATGAATAATTGTCATTTAAAAAATACCACGACAGTATACACTATAGTCACTCTCTCATTTCGTATTCGTGGACCATTTATTATTTACAGTCACTCGCTTGTTTCTCATTCGTGCACCGTGTTTTATCTACAGCCACTTGCTTGTTTCGCATTCACACCCTGTGTGTTAACTACAGTCATTAGCTTGTTCCGCATTCACACACTGCCTATTGACTACAGTTTCTCGCTTGTTCCACATTCACACACTGTGTATTAACTAAAGTCTCTCGCTTGTTCCGCATTCACACACAGTGTTTTAACTACAGTTGCATGCTTGTTCCGCATTCACACACTGTGTATTAACTACACTCACTCACTTGTTTCGCATTCACACACTGTGTATTAACTACAGTCTTTCACTTGTTCCGCATTCACACACTGTGTATTAACTACAGTCTCTCACTTGTTCCGCATTCACACGCTGTGTATTAACTACAGTCACTCGCTTGTTTGCATTCACACACTGTGTATTAACTACAGTCACTTGTTTGTTCCGCATTCATGTTTATCAATTAGAGTTACCCACCGTCTATATACTAGAGTCACTCCCTTATTTCGCATTCGTGTACCATGTATTATTTATTACTCGTTTGTTTAACTTTCGTGCACTGTGTCTTATCTTCAATCAATCGCTTGTTCCGTATTCACACATCATATATTAACTACAGTCACTTGCTTGTTCCACTTTTATGTTTATCAATTGCACTTACCCACCGTGTATGCACTTTAGTCACTCGTTTGTTCTGCATTCTTGCACCATACACACTACAGTCAATGCATGGTTTATTTATAAGAACTACTATCTTGTCTTCTTCAGCTTCATGAAAATAAAAAAACCAAAGCTTAAAAGTATTTATTTAATAATATTTTTGAAATACTTATATATTTTTATTTATGTACTCTTAAGTTTGTATAAAATAATTCTACTTTGTATATTAAAGTCCACTAGGGGGTTGATCATAAATAATCTAAGCTACAGGCCCCATCTCCACCGTTCCCTCGAATCGTCTGCCTTATAAATGCAATAAATTAAAGTAGAATATTGCAGCAAATGATACAATGAAAACAATAATTATAGATTACATTATCTTTTAAAAAACACATTTAATGCACATATTACTAAGAAAATTGTAAAAAAAAAGTAACATTCCTAGGAAGAATAAGACAAAAATTGACCAAATAAACGGCCATGATAATTTATAAACCAATTTTGTATATTCCCCATTTTCAATAGTGCTCTAATATTTTGTACTTGAATAACGAAAGTTAACATCAGAATATTTGTAAATCAATAAAACTTGAGTGATGGGAATCATTCCATGGTGAAATAGATACTCTAAAATTAAAAATATGTTATCATATTTACATTGTCTCACTGTAAAACAAGGACTAAAGTTGAACACAATGTTTTTCATAAATAAAATCTAAAATGATGGAATGCCATAATACTTAAAAAATAAAATAAAATATAATCCGGGTATTCATGAGCATGATACAAGAAATTCAAATGAAGTAAGAATTCCAAATAGAGAGAAAACAAATACACAAAACGGTTTAGGTTAGACAGGACTAAAGGAATACAATAATCTACTGGAGAATTTTAAAAAACAAAGAAATGTTCATAAAAGAATGCAGAGTAAAAAAATATAGTGTATATTATAGATATCTCACAGAGACGAAACTGTATTAATTATGGGAAAGTAGGTATAGAAGTCATTTGGGTGTACACAGGACTTATGACCTGTCTTTTTATGGTTGGCTTAAGTGATCACTTTACACAATTGTAACATTCGCCATTTCCACCCATGATAGAATATACCATGCTTATTCATCTTTTGGAAGTTGTATATATGCTCAAATTGCGTAGAAAGCTTTCATATATGAGTTGTAAGCGCCTTTTCCATGCGGCCTGTACAAAGCCATTTTCATTCCCCTAAATCCCCTTCATCAATTGTAGATTTTCTCATTAGCGACATCTGTGGGGATTTAGGGGAATGAAAATGGCTTTGTACAGGCCGCATGGAAAAGGCGCTTACAACTCATATATGAAAGCTTTCTACGCAATTTGAACATATATACAACTTCCAAAAAATGAATAAGCATGGTATATTCTATCATGGGTGGAAATGGCGAATGTTACAATTGTGTAAAGTGATCACTTAAGCCAACCATAAATAGACAGGTCATAAGTCCTGTGTACACCCAAATGACTTCTATACCTACTTTCCCATAATTAATACAGTTTCGTCTCTGTGAGATATCTATAATATACACTAATTGATTAATAATGTCTCTGTGACATAAATCCAGCACTGTTCTGAAAGATTTGAACAAACTCAAAATATTCTAAAAAAATATAATTATTTTATATAATAATATTAAATATATGCATGGTTAACATTAGCTAGTGATAAATTGTATTAAACAATATAAATCCCCGCCTCATCTCACATCGACCACTCCTCTAAGAATTTTACCAATGGTGTGGTTGCGATGTCCATTACACTCTTGCCGTCTTTGTTCAAAATACTAATATCCGCCCCTTTTCTTAGAAAATATTCCACCATTTCAATGCTTCCAATTCGGACTGCATAGAACAGAGCTGTCTCGCCGCGATACTTAGAGGGACTGTCAATGTACATGCCGTGATTTATAAAATTCTCGACTCTATCCAGTATCTCACCCTCATCATTATATGACCTCCCAATGCTCGTGTAAATATTCCATTATTCGTGCTACCGTTTTGTTTGTATTCTTATCTTGCTTATGTTCGGCAGCGAAGTGCAGGGCGGTGTTTCCTTTTCGGCTACCCGGTGTCAGCAACATATAACGTTGCTCTAATTTGCTGAGCATTTGGCGATACAGTTTTTCAATATCTTCTGTCCTGCTCTCCCTCACGGCCGCGACGAAGCGTGGTGTATCGTCTTGTATTATCTTCTTGGTCCCGATGAAAGCTTTTTTTATTTCTGAGCTGTCGTTCTCTCCATCTAAAATTTTACTGAGTGATGATACCGTATGTCGGTAAATACTGCCTCCCATATAAGTTGCTAGCAGATTTTCTAGTATGACGTCGTATTGACAAGTTTTTAAGCTTTGGACAAATTTCTTCATTATGTCACTTTTTGCACATCTTGTGGGGTCTCCTTTAGAATCGGCTGTCGAGGCTGCCAGGCCGAGTGCCGTGGTGTGCATCGAGTTGTTAGCAGCTACGAACAAGTTTACTCCTTCATGAATTGGTTTACACTTTAAACCACCTATTAGAATGTCTAAGATTCCCGTATTCCCCTCTTTTACGGTTACATGCAGTGCCGTATTTAGGTCGTGATCAAATAAAGAATGTTGCTTGTTAAACCAAAGTTCATGCATTTTTTTAGCAATGAATTTATCTGCACCTACGGATAGTGGTTTCGTCAGAAGCAAACTGTTAATAAATATTCTTATAACGTTGTGAGAACTCTGCAGTAATATTTCGTTTAATAATAGTTCTGCAAAGGGTGCATATCCATGATACTGATCCTTTTCGTTCAGCCAATTGATGGCAAAATCGGCGCAATAGTATTCCGCCAGTGTGCGGCGGATGAAGGCCACTTTTCCATCTCCGTCCAACTGGACCAGTCCGACTCTGACCAATTCGGCTCCGTACTTGTCCGCAGAATCGTTGAAATGTCGTTCAGCAAATTTTGGAAAAAGTATGCGCAGGCTCAGCATTCTATGTTTTTCAGTGAAGCTTTCGACAATCATATCTTTAAGGATATCGCTCAGTCCTGTCTTGTCTCCCAAATATATTTCATATTTTAATGAATTAAACTGCTGATACAAATCCAACACACTCTCAACATTGAAGATATTTCCGATATCGCTTTTCAATTCTAGGCAGTCTTTAACCCGTTGCATAAATATTTCTGCCAACATTCGCATTTGTAAGGGAATTCCCATAAAGTTCTGTATGTCATCACTGAGCACCCTTGCAGCATTGTTGTATAAATGTTCCGCACACTTGTCGAGTTTTCTCTCTTCCTCAGCTCCGTCACTATCCAGCTCCAAGAGTAAGTGCGATCCCCAAAAATCTGCGAGGTACTCCCGCTGTTCACTTTCATTAATCTTTGTAAACTTCACTGCGAAGACCGAGAGTGTGTTTTCCAGCATTTGGCTTCTGTTCAACCGCGTTGTGACCCATACTCTCGCTCTAGTCTTGTTATTCAAATACGTCAATAATCGTATCACATCATCTTCAACACAGTTCTTTGTAGAAGAGTCTCGGCTTATTTCATCGAACCCGTCGAATAATAAAAAAATATCCCGGGAATTATTATTCTGTTTATCCAAACAAAAATGTAATAACCCACACTGCCAACTGTCGCAGCCTCTCAGAATAATCTCGCAAACCGATTTCAGACTTGGCTCAGTTGTTAGCTTCTGAGCTGGGATTTGAAAGTCTTTTAGATTTATTCTGATCACCCAGGTTGATCGCAACAGCCGGGCTATGCTTGTCATGCTGGTGGATTTTCCCCTGCCTGGCTCGTCAGCTAGGATTACCACTTTCTGCTTCATTTTGCAAAGGTCTCCCTCATCTATCGACTCATCCATGTCGGCTGTCACGTATGGACGAAGGCCTTCTAATGTCCCTCGCGAACATATCCACAGAATCGGACTACCATTCCCTTTTCTCTCTAGTATGTGAACTGGCGTGTTGGGGTTTTCCTCAATAATTTCATCCACTTCTATGGCTGATGCGGTCATCTTGATAAATTCACTTCTTAAAAATATTTTTTTACTTTCTTCAGATATTGGTTTTCGGCTGACCAGAGATAGTTTGTCTTTGACATTTTGAAAGACAAATATTGCATTTTGGGTGTTTACATCTTAGATAAAGATGTAAACAAACAAAATTTCACGCGCCAGATAGATATCTGGCGCGTGAAATTTTAAAAATGGAAAATATATTTCTTTACGAATTTCCTTTTAATATAAAAATCTTTCTTATATAAGGTTTTACAATGAATGTGTCCCGCTGATGAAGTAAAATGGTAAATAGTCGCGGAAGGTTTCTCTCGGCATTTAGCCAGAAAGACGGATTCTCCTTCTTCTGCAGTGGTGTGGATCCTCTCCACTCCTTGCGGAAGTTCCTTCCATCGGTCAGTCTCCGTTTGCTGTAGGTCGATGCCGCTGATTACCAGCAGAGCATCGCGGGAATGCTCCCGCAGGACTCGGATGACCCTCACCGCGCTCACTTTTCTGTTAAGTGCTGAGTGCACTTTCAGGTCATCCTGACTGAAAAGCGGGTCCTCCATTTTTACAGTAAACTGGCGGTCAGTCATGACTTTTTCTAAAGTATGCCCGTCTGTATACCTGTTGATGCGCACCAGTAATTTGTTAAAATTCTGTATGTCCACGTAATCCTTCAAGGCGAGTTGTTTTCCATTGATGAGCAACATTTTCCTCGAGAAGAGTTCTTCTCGAGCTTCTTCCGTGAGGTCATCCAATGTCAGCCGCACGCAAGGTCTAGTCTCGTAGGGCACATTAAATGATTTTACGAAACTTTGATTACTACATTGCGGAGATGAAATAATAATTAGTTTCTTGCAATCGTACTCCAAGAACCTTTTCAACACTCCCAGATCTGGACCTAGGAGAGCGACTGCACTGTTAATGACTAACAAATCATCGTAGGAATATCCAAATTTGTATAAACTTTTAAAGTCTACCAGCTCACTTTCTAGATATTGCATTTTTTCCCAATCTATAAATGTTTGGTGGTCGTGTGATAAGTACATACCCAGATATTCCATTTGTGGCGTTTCCTGCATTTGATAGAGTATATTGTACAACCTGGCCGCTTCGAGCAGACTATCTTCACTTTCAATGTGTAAAATACGGGTATTGCAGGATTCTAAAAAGGTTTTGAGCCCGACGGTGTCCTTAAAGTTCAATAGATATTTAGGTAAGGAGTCGAGGTAGTTTCGAGCTGCCGTCCGGTACATGAGCGCCCCGGCGGTGGGGACTCTCCTGCTCTGCCGCTCGATGGCCTCCGAGAACTCCCGATCGAACCAGCGCGTCAACTGCTTGCAGTGCCTGATTACCTTCGAAAAAATCAATTGGGAAGAACATGTCATGGTACGATTCTTGGTATTCATAATAAAATCTGAAAATAGACCATCATCTGTTCCCAAGTTATGTTGTTCTATAAAAGCAGATATATCCGTCATCTGTATTCCATCGGATCTAAGTTTAGACCACAAATCGAGCAAATATAGCTCCTTCTCAGAAAAGACTCTCAGATTACAAGATTTTTTCTCACTTTTCGTTTTGTAATGAAGCTTTATTTTCAATGTATCCTATTCCTCCACTTTTTCACCTGGGACGTAATTTGTGTCGTGACTCGTACTCGCATGGAACTTCCTGTACTGTTTCCCGCCAAATGCGCCGCGGCTCACAGGCCAGTCCAGCACTCTGCTGACTTCTCTTTTGCTCGCAAAGGCCTCCACAAAATTATCTATTTTGTGAGTGGCCATATTGTATAGTAGTGTATGCTTGTCTCTTTTGCGAAACTTGTTTAGGTCTATAGAAACTAATTGAATCGTTCCCACGTGAAATCCGGTGGTGTTTATTCTGTTGGGCGGACCTAGATAATTTGTAATGTCCAGCTCGTTGGGAGACACCGTCTCCCCGTATTTGTAATAACCGCCCTCGCTAATTTTTTCCAGTAAATTCGCGCAGCCTGGAGAGTCAAAGGTTACAGTGTGCACGTGGCGGGTGGGCAAACGGTCGTATCTCTTGACGAAGCCGTCGCCGTTCCTGCGCACATGCTGCAGGGTAAAGGCGGTCAGCTGCGCCAGCCAGCCGCCCAGCGAGTGTCCGGTGAGTGACAGTTGCAGGGCGACTCCCTCCTCTCGGTTCACTTCCCCCAGCGCGGTCATTATCCCATCAGCAAACGTGACGGCCGAATTCATTAGAGAAGTGAACTTATTTTTGATGACGCCCATCAGATTTGTTCGAAGACATCCTATTTTCTTGATTTTCGTTCCCTTGTGGCTGATCACCACCTGCTGAAGCGAGGGGTTCCAGTATGCAGCCCCGAAGTAGCCATTTATTTTGTCCCCACTGCGGGCGGTTGTCAAATATTTCCATCCATCAGGTAGATCCGTATCATCGCCATTGTACACCGCACTCGCCAGCTGTACCAGGAGATGTGGGTCGGGGAATGGTTCCATACTCAGTATATTGCGATCGCGAGTGATTCGTTTAACATTATCTATCAACTCTTTGTTAATATCCCTGCAGCTGTATTCAAATGAAGATCCACTTTCATGGTACAGATTTCAGGGTGGTGCGGATCTGTAACAAAAAACAGGAGAGCGTTAGACCTGCCGCCATATCTGTATCGTAATGTTTATTCAAAATTTGGAGCGATGGCACTAATTATTTATTTATTTACCCGTACATATATACGGCTGTAAAGCCTTTTACTATATAATTTGTATGATAAACAATAGACAATAGAAATACATAATATATAAAAAATACAAATGTGGACATAAATTATGGAAATGGCATATAACATAGAAATGGCCAAATATTGCTTGCAGAGTCTTAATTTCAAATATTTTTTGCCAGGCAAAATACAAACAAAAAAATACGAATCGAACGATGGCTTGTTCTCAGTATTTGATTTCCATTAGACAAATTTATGAATGTGAATCAAAATTATGAATTCAAAGTCTGCTTCCTTTATCATTAACATCTAGTTTGTATGGAGAGCTGGAAGTAGATTTAAATGAAGATGTTACTTCAGACTTACCTAGTGATCAACCAATAAATTCAAATGAAACATTTTTTAATTTTATGTTTAGTTATAGTAATGAAGATATATCAATATATCACTGCATTATATTAGGTCCTTACATATGAAATTGGCGTTTTGCCGTACTGGCAAATTTGATCTCAAATATCTTATCTTTGGTTAGGAATTCCAAAACCAAATTTATACAGCTATTTACTCATGTATTTGTGTTTTGAAAATTATAATTCATTTGTTTTTTCCTCAATTGTTTTTTTCTTTGTGTCACTCAGTTTACAAAATGAAAAACTTGAAATATTGCGTTATTTACGAGTACGAGTTCCACCGTGGCACCAGTGCTGCAGAAACGGCTCGAAGGATTAATTATGTGTATGGCGACGGTGCCGCAAATGAAAACACAGGGCGTTTTTGGTTCCAACGTTTTCGTTCTGGAAATTTCGACCTGCAGAACAAGCTCCGTGGACGGCCGGACACCAAAGTTGATAATGAAGAATTGAAGGCTATTGTGGAAGCGGATCCATCGCAAACCACATCCGAGTTAGCTGCAGGCTGCGGTGTTAGTGATAAAACTGTTTTAATCCACTTGAAGCAAATTGGTACGGTGAAAAAGCTTGAAAGGTGGGTACCTCACGAATTGAGTGAAGCAAATCAACAAACGCGCGTTGACTGCTGCGTTGCATTACTCAACCGGCACAATAATGAAGGGATTTTAAATCGAATCATTACCTGTGATGAAAAGTGGATCCTGTACGATAATCGGAAGCGCTCATCGCAATGGCTGAACCCTGCCGAACCAGCCAAACCATGCCCCAAGCGAAAATTGACTCCAAAAAAGTTACTTGTGAGCGTTTGGTGGACTAGTGCTGGTGTCGTTCACTACAGCTTTCTTAAATCTGGCCAGACGATTACGGCAGATGTCTATTGTCAGCAACTGCAAACCATGATGGAAAAGCTAGCTGCTAAAAAACCGAGGCTGGTTAATCGCTCTAGGCCACTGCTGCTTCATGATAACGCTAGACCACACACTGCACAACAGACGGCTACCAAATTAGAGGAGCTTCAATTGGAATGTCTAAGACATCCACCGTACTCTCCGGACCTTGCCCCAACAGATTACCATTTTTTTTTAAATTTGGATAACTTCTTGCAAAGGAAAAAATTCAACTCCGATGGGGCAGTCCAAACCGCCTTCAAAGATTTTATTGATTCCCGTTCGAATGGTTTTTTTAGTAAAGGGATCGATGAACTACCTATGAGATGGCAAAAGTGCATAGATAGCAATGGTACATACTTTGATTAAATAAATATATTATAATAAAAAAAAATCGGCTTTATGTTCCTCCCATACTAAACGCCAATTTCATACGTAAGGACCTAATATGTTGATATACCAATATATAATATATCACTGTAAAGGAGTCTCTCCCTTTAATACATTATATATTTAGCTGGTTATTGTGCTCGTAAATCCATAGATTTTTTAAATGTTTGCCTCGTTCAGCTCATATTATTTTAGTTTAAAAAATACAGCTTGTTTATTTTATTTTTATTTTTATTTTTTAACATACAGACCAGGGATGTTATGGAGCTCCGTAACCGTAACCAATCGGATGTCCGAAATAAAAAATTATCCGTAACCGTAACCGAAACCGATATAAAAGTTTCGGATAGTTTCGGATAAAGGCGGAGTCTAAATCTAAATGACAGGTTAGGACAGATTTTTGTTTGTTTTGCCCGGCCTAGCCGTCACTTTCAGTTGTCACACAAGCCGCGCATGTCTCTTACAATAATATAATAATTTAAAAAGTATCATTTACCTTTGCTCAATTTTGATTATTAAAACTACAATTAAGGTTGAAGTTTATTAATAAACATTTTGTAATGGTTTCATTACTTACAAAATTTATTAAGAACTGTTTTTCTTATTATCTAGGTACTTAGATTACAGTAAAAGTGTACCAAGATTTTATTACAATTTTAGATTTGACTCTTTATCTTTAATATTCAAGCAATGCTTATGAAGACTGATTTATTATAAATTACTGTATTTTTGCATTTCCTATAAAAATAAATTGAATAATGTTAATAGTAGTTACTAATATTATTTTTGTTTATTATAATTTTGTTATTGTATTTTTAAGTACATACTTCATAGGTACCTACCTACATAGCTCTTAAAGTGACTAATAATGGTTATTTATTTGACTGATTGTAAAAACAAATGATAATATAGACTAGAAATAAAAGTCAAATCTTGCTATTTGTATTTTACTTTTATAATTTTAAAATTCTAATATCCGTAACCAAAAATTATCCGAAACTAGCGGATAATCCGAAATAATTTAATATCCGTAACCGTATCAGAAACCGGTATAATATTATTTCTATATCTGTATCCGTATCCAGATCTGAAATTTCATATCCATAACATCCCTGATACAGACCGTCAACAGGCCATTGATGACCCTAATAGACGGTCATTTAGTGGCATTATAGTACAAGTTTGAGTATTTTGTGAACAATTGAATAAGATAATATTAGGTCCTTACATATGAAATTGGCGTTTAGTATGGGAGGAACATAAAGCCGATTTTTTTTTATTATAATATATTTATTTAATCAAAGTATGTACCATTGCTATCTATGCACTTTTGCCATCTCATGGGTAGTTCATCGATCCCTTTGCTAAAAAAACCATTCGGACGGGAATCAATAAAATCTTTGAAGGCGGTTTGGACTGCCCCATCGGAGTTGAATTTTTTCCTTTGCAAGAAGTTATCCAAATTTCGAAAAAAATGGTAATCTGTTGGGGCAAGGTCCGGAGAGTACGGTGGATGTCTTAGACATTCCAATTGAAGCTCCTCTAATTTGGTAGCCGTCTGTTGTGCAGTGTGTGGTCTAGCGTTATCATGAAGCAGCAGTGGCCTAGAGCGATTAACCAGCCTCGGTTGTTTAGCAGCTAGCTTTTCCATCATGGTTTGCAGTTGCTGACAATAGACATCTGCCGTAATCGTCTGGCCAGATTTAAGAAAGCTGTAGTGAACGACACCAGCACTAGTCCACCAAACGCTCACAAGTAACTTTTTTGGAGTCAATTTTCGCTTGGGGCATGGTTTGGCTGGTTCGGCAGGGTTCAGCCATTGCGATGAGCGCTTCCGATTATCGTACAGGATCCACTTTTCATCACAGGTAATGATTCGATTTAAAATCCCTTCATTATTGTGCCGGTTGAGTAATGCAACGCAGCAGTCAACGCGCGTTTGTTGATTTGCTTCACTCAATTCGTGAGGTACCCACCTTTCAAGCTTTTTCACCTTACCAATTTGCTTCAAGTGGATTAAAACAGTTTTATCACTAACACCGCAGCCTGCAGCTAACTCGGATGTGGTTTGCGATGGATCCGCTTCCACAATAGCCTTCAATTCTTCATTATCAACTTTGGTCTCCGGCCGTCCACGGGGCTTGTTCTGCAGGTCGAAATTTCCAGAACGAAAACGTTGGAACCAAAAACGCACTGTGTTTTCTTTTGCGGCACCGTCGCCATACACATCATTAATCCTTCGAGCCGTTTCTGCAGCACTGGTGCTACGGTGGAACTCGTACTCGTAAATAACGCGATATTTCAAGTTTTTCATTTTGTAAACTGAGTGACGCAAAGAAAAAAACAATTGAGGAAAAAACAAATGAATTATAATTTTCAAAACACAAATACATGAGTAAATAGCTGTATAAATTTGGATTTGGAATTCCTAACCAAAGAGAAGATATTTGAGATCAAATTTGCCAGTACGGCAAAACGTCAATTTCATATGAAAGGACCTAATATATAATACACTTAATAAACTTTTTACGGTTTATTAATAATTAATAATAATAAATGATAAAATATAAAAATATCGCAGATCAATAAACAGTTCAATATATTTTTTTTATATACAATTGTTTTACACAAATATATATCGCAAATCAAAAAAAAAAAAAATTAAATAAATAAATGAATAAGTTTTGACATAGTACACAATTAATGATAAAAATATATAAATTAATAATAAAAGGTGTCTAAAAGATAAATAAATTTTAAACAGTATTGAGTATAATATAAACACTAGATTGATAGGTTTACGGCGAGTACACAGGTTCCAAGGTCAACTTCGCATGTCTATGACGAGCATGTATTACACACCTGAGAGACCGTCAATCAAGTTTATCAATATTTCGCTTTTGAACCGAGCCTGTGTATTTTATGAATTAAAATATATCAAGTTTGCATTCTCTGGACGATAGCTCGTTAAATTGGTTGATCATTCTAGGTAGAGGAGAGAAATAGCCTAGATTGGTGTTGTAAAACTACATGTGAAAAAGGTTTGGGGACCTCGTTGATCGGACAGGGATGTTAATGTATATTTGTGATAGTATTGAGGGGGAGTCTAGTTTGTTATTGACTATTTTGTAGAGAGTCATTAGGTCTGTAATATTTCTTCCTTTGTTAAGGAGATTAGGTGAAAATTTTTGAGTCTCTTGTCGTATGTATCAAGTGAATCACTTACGACCTTGTCTACTAGCAAATGTGTATTTACATTTGTGTATTCACCAGTTTTCTTTGTCAGTTCTTTCTGGTAATACCAATCGAACTGACAGCCTTTTTTAAAATAATATATTCATTTTTTATTTTTTACTTACTTATTTTATTATCAATATTCTTCATTAATAAATATTTCTCAAGATATTTGTGGAAAAACCAGGCTAAGAGTTTTTTTAAATGTCTTCTATAAAAGATCAAAGGTAAGTTGTAGCGTAATTAATATCTATATATTAATTACGCTAAAAATGATGTTGTGTTGTAAGTAGATGATATCTGTTGCCAGTTAAAAAAAACATTTTAGAGTAGGTACATTACAAAGATTGATTTTTTTGAGTTTTACAGATTATTTTAAAATACATTTAGATATAATTTAATATAAAAAATATTATATGCGTTATTTAATACGAATATGATATTTATTGATTAGAAACAATGAAATACCACATTTTCTTCAATCAATTCTACTTTTACTCCTGGCAAGTCATATCGAAATTGAATTTTGACATATCGGCCGTTTGACAGGTGAAACGGTGTTTAGATATTAGATACATGTTTATATTATGCACCTAGACTAATCTTAATTTGTTGAGGGCCAAAAAAACATAGATAAAATTAAATCACCAAGGCCAAAGATTTTCTGAATTATATGTGATTTTTCTTTTTACGAAAAAACCATGAAAACATGCGTATATTAAAAAAAAACACACACACATTCATATTATTTTATCGTAATTGTCGTAATGCAATGATTTTTTTATCGTTTAAGTAAAAAAAAAAATTTTTTTTCAATTCCGATACTGTTGCCAGCGCAACATTATACGAAAAATAATAATTTATTTTTATTTGTTTATTAGAGACAACACTACTATTATTATTTGATGCCTACCTAATAATCTTCTTCTGTGTGGTATATTTTGTTGCACGGCACGGCACACGACGGGACATTGCACTCATAACACATAAATATGATACACTTTCACACACACACATATTTCAAATAAACGCAACAAAATTGCGTGTATTTTTGTTAATAAATCACTGTTAGTATTCAATTGAATCATAAACCAAGAAAAACTGACAAATATCGCAAAACATATCGTATATATTTGTGTATACGTGTACAAATAAATCGAAAATCGAAAAAAATAAATTGTATTTCCCGCGCACTTTGTGCGTGACCTTGAATGACGGAATATTTGAATTTCGATTGCGCTCATTAATATCATGATTATTAATTTTGAGGTGACATCTTTATATATGCGCCTAAATTGTGAGTTTTTTTTTGCTTGAATGTATCATGCAGCAGTTTCCTTTTTAATGGAGAAGATCCAATTTATTGGTTTATATATTTTCTTCAAAATTCTTACTAAGAAAATTGTGATGTCGCAACTTCGAAATTGGTAAAATTGGTGTCTTACTAACTTTTCTCAAAAATATATTACCATAGCCGCCTTTATCGCCCTAACGAACCATGAAGTGAATGTGGCAACGTCGCATTTAACTGTCACTGGTAGGCCGATAATCTCCGTTCTTTGGTAGGCCGGCCGAATTATATTCTTTGGCGAATATAGTCTATCTTATGGGGCGAACCCGTAAACTGATAATGTATGGAAATGCTTCAATTAAACTGTTTCTAATTACTTTAATATGACGCATGAAGGTTTACCAAAGGATAAAAAAACACGTTTTTAATATAGTACAAGAGATTTTATTTAAAAATATATAGGTTAGGAAACATTAAAAGCTAAAGTTTATTAAAGGCTTCATTCGAGCATCTTATAAAATATATTTCGCAAAACCTCATAATTACAACTAACTAATAGAAAAGCAGATTTATTAAAAAAATATAAAGGTTAGTAAACATTAAAAGCTAAAGTTTAAAAGGCTTCGTATGAGTATTTTACAAAATATATTTCACAAAACTTCATAATTACAACAAACTTATATAAAATAAGAAATACAAAAAAAATACATGCATCAAACTATGAATATAAGTGGGAAAAGACAAGATTGTGAAAAAATTGTGTACTTAATTTTAAAATTGATTAAAGTAACAGAAAAATAAAATATTTATTTTAACAATATAACAAATAACAGTATACATACTAATTTATATTTTAAATTAAATAAGATATAAAAAGGAGTAGAAAATAACATTTTATGTACCAAATTGTAAGCATAGTAAAATTATCTTATTAAGTTATCAAACTAAACCAAGGTGTTCAGTCTACGTCGTTTATAATTTATCGTCATATCTGTATCATTCTTATGTTTAGTATAATTATTATGAATAATATTTGCCAAAATATTTGCAGCAATACTAAAATATTATTTTAACTCTTTACCACATGTATTACATATTGATGAAAAATCTGTATAAAAAGTATCAGTTGTAAACTATACAAAGTTAAGTCATGGAGCAGATCCTTATGTTGAACAATTTTCAGAAATGATATTTCTAAATCTACATCATTAATAATATATTCGAAAATTGCATACATGAGAAAATATATAAACATAATTTTGTCTGTTGGAATACATAAGCTTCTTTACTGTCATCAATGTAAACATTTCTGCAATCTTGGCAGGAAAACCGATTTTGTAAACTGTGAGACACATAACCGCAGACATATATTTGGGCAGAAACAACAACATCACATACTAAATATCACGTCTCTAAATAATTACTGCAGTCTATTTTAATTCTATCCTTTTTAATTTAAGATCACCTGATAAAATCTAGCTTAAATCCTCATGTCGTAATAAATTCCCATTCACATAAACCTGAACAGAAAGATCTTCATCGACGGAGATACTGTTCACCACTTTCACATCACAATCAGCACTATCAATATCAATGTTTAATATATAGAAATACACCTTATTGTAAAATTTTACTTTGTATGACCATACTTATCTTGTCGGGGAAGTTTTCACCAAAGTCATTGAATATTTGAATGTTATCACTTTCTAGAAATTTGGACACTTGTTTCTCATGACACTGTTCAGCCGCTGTTCTTCTTTTTCCAGGGTCGGTTCTTGGAAGAGGAGGTTCTGTCGACATGTAAGAAGAGAACTTTTTGAAAATGTTTGGTATCGCTCCCTCAATCAACCTTGGGTATCTCAATTGAATTTTCAATTCTTGTCCATCACTAACAATTTCCTCAGTTTCAGTTTCACTAGTATAAAAATGGTTACTGCATACGACTGAGTGCTTTGTTGGTACCCAGTCTTGACGAGGAATTGCACGCAACCATGCTTCATAAAGTTTTGCATCTTTGGGAAATGAAAACATACTTTTTGCTCCTTCAAATTTATAACACTGGCATAATTAGATTTACATGCTGGCACACAACATTTCCTTGGCATCTGAAACAGTCAATAAAAGCTTCATTACATAAAATTATTGAATTAATTTATAGGTTATGTTTTCGAATTTAGGTTTGCCAGACATACAGATATAAAAGTAGGTAAAACAAGAATCTTTGAACTTTAAGAAACACAAATATCTTCGATATTATGTAATGGAACAAAGACAAAGAATAGAGATGAAAAATAAAGAAGTCAGGAATAAACTTAGATGTACTCACCTTTGGTTGATGTTATACAAAACTGTAGACAAGACGAAATTGAAGTATTTTATAATAAGTTTATTTCAGCATGGACTGTTAGCGATTCTAAGCCAAATATCGTGAAACTACTTTTATAATAATTACTGTTTTCATCAGTTATTTACCGTAAAAATTGCACGACACGACACGAGACAAACAAAATAAACGGCAAGTGACAGCGCCAATCGGCCTACCATGCGACGTTGCCAAAATTCTGCTTCATTGCTATCTACAGAGAATAAAGGTGGCTATGATATTACCCACGTCTCTCGCTCTTTCCAATGTTCCAATTTTTATAAATACACTATGGTCTTTGACTGGGGGATGACTGTAGTTATTGTCAGATGAAGCTGGTAGTTTCAAGTTACGTATGATATTATCATCATCATCAACAGTAGGTCACAGTAGGTACTCATATCACTGAAGATGATGATAATCAGAATCTTTATATTCAACAGTACCGCATAGACATTCTGAACTGAATGTGAAGTGAATCTAGCAGTCAGAAGCATATTTAATGAAATGCATTCCGTAGCAGATGTTTCATGCGTAAACATGCAATTTTTGCCCAAAGAACGAACGCGTTTAGTTGGCTTAGATGTATTGGGACGATTAGAAGGTCTAATGTTTACATACAATTCGATGAACATTTTAATTTCCCAGTTGAATTTTCGAACAGTATAAATGGAAATTATTATTATTTTAAGAAATTTATCCGTTGGTGACGGCTTATGTAATGGTACAAGATTGGTTGTAAGAAATATTAGTAATCTTATATTGAAAATTGAAATTACATATTACAGGTGAAAAGCAGGGAACATTACATTTTACAAGCAGTTAAGCAATTGGTTATCGCCGATTGCTCGCTGCTAGGCCCTGAGGTTAGACTTCTACCTGAACCAGAATTTACCCATAAACAATAAATTATATGTCGGTTGCTTGAGGGTGCATATCTGATTCAAATTGTTGATAATTGTATTCAAGGGATTGTTGAAACTGGTTGTTTTACAGAAAATATTGTATTCATTGAGAATTTAAATTATTTTCATTTCTTTAGTTTAGTTTTGATAACATTTTGACGATAATTATCTTTAAAAACTCTAGGTGAACATGCATATATAGCGTGTATCAGTTTCCTAATATACAGTAAAATCCCGTTAATTCAAATCCCGATATATTGAAATTCCCTATAATTCAACATTTTCAAATAAAAAAGTCCCAAATGTTAATTTTAAAATAGGTGTACCCCGATAATTCGAAAATACGCGGTAATTCGTAAATAAAAATTTTAATAGTCGAAATTAGTCGAAATTGAAAAAATATTTCGATTTTTTCACAAGTGAAAATAGCAAATATGTCAATATCGGGTAGGTTGGTACTTAGGTAATAGAAATGTCACGATCTTTGTATTAGCATAATAAATATTGCGTTTTCAAAATTCCGATGTTTGAGAAAGCCACGTAGATATATTGTGACACCACTTGAATTGGTCGCAAAACGCTACCATAACTGCACGCAGGGCCTAGAAGAAGGCAATGGATGATAGCCAATTGTAAATACCAATGGCCGCGCAGCGACCACTATGGGCCGCGCAGCGGCTCATACAGCCGCCCGCAGCGCTTAGCAGCAAGCAATCAGCGACATTGCTTAACTACTAGTTTTTATTTTATTTTGTCGGTTGTAACCTATGGCTTAATAGCTATCAACCACTCAGCGGCAAATTCGTCAGAGTGTCCTCTTGGAAGCAGCGTACACCGAAAACTATACTTTAGATTTGAGTACAAAAATTTGTATGCAGTTTTCAATATGTATATATATATATACTATGAGTAATAAATAAAAAAAAAACATGTATCGTTTGCTTGAAAATAATTACAAAAATACACCCTCACACCGCGCGCGCACAGTGGTCTGGGGCCCTTGTAGTTTACGTTGGATTTACGTTGGACACGCTTAATACTGTCTATATGTCCTTTATAATATGGAGACCAAACTGATGAGCAATATTCTAATTGGCTCCGGACAAGAGATGTGTATAATAATGCATTCTATTGATTAAAATGGGCGTGAGGTCCTTAAAATGAATCCCAGTAATTTTATTTAATTTTTAGAGAGTTGCAAGATATCACATTTGTATGGTTAATACAAGTTTCCAGTCGAATAATACGCCTATGTCGCGAATAGGTACAGGCAACATTTTCTAGTTTGGTGTTACATAGAGAGTACTCATAATGTATTCTTGATTTTATCTAGTAAATTTTATAATATTCTATTTATTTAAATTTAATTAGGGTGCATTCATTTCACAACAAAATTTCAAAAGATTTTTTGGCTACTTTAACTTCCCAAAAAATAAAATCTGACGGGGGAGGGGAAATTTCAAAAAGACGTTTTAGATAAAACTCGGCCAAAATTTTTCAGAGATTGAAGTATTCACTTTGAAGTGTAAAGTTTGTGGTGTGCAATTTGAAATGTGCAGTTTAAAGTGCGCAGTTTGAAGTGTGCGATTTGAAGTATACGATTTTAAGTGTGCGATTTGAAGTAAACAGTTTGTAGTGTGAAGTTTGAAGTGTGTAGTTTGCAGTGTGGAGTTCACTTACAAACTGCAAAAAGTTTACGTTTCAAATTTATTTTTCTAGGAGTGTCTGCAATATCAAGCTGTGTATTTTTGTCAATGAAGGTGGAAGAGCTCGGACGTAAAAGATTATCAACAGATAACTGAAAAAAACATGATACATATTTATCTTTATCATATACAAGTAGACCACCTAAAATAGATAACGCTTCATTTACCGCGCTAAGCTCAATTGTAAAATAGTGAGAATGCTAGCTGCATGCACCTCATAAACCACAAAACAACTAAATGATGAAAATAAAATCAATATTTTGGAAGTTTTCTGCTCAACAAATATTTAGTTGCCATGTGCAAAGAAGAAGATTTCTGTAAAAATATTTTTTGATGTGTAACATCTTTCCTCTCGTTTCCTGCAATCTGTGGCAGTGATTTTGTCAAAATGGACGGAAACGCGTAACAGGAAATAAGACGCGCGCAATTTTATTTAATCAATGAGATGGAAAAAAAACATCGTTTATAAACAAATCAATGTCCAGCAAGTGCCATCATAGCAAAGATGCACACTATCAGCCAATGCTTCTGATTTTGTTTATATGTTTCGAGGCTGGTGTCAAGCGTGTGGATGTTGTTACTTTGATATATTTTGGCTTACATCTTTGAAACTATCCAATAAATACTTACTTTTTTACACTAATGTAAATAATTACTACCTTAACTACATTCTCAAGTTTTATGTAATTTTTAAATATTTATTCCAAGTTTTCATACAATATGTACGGCGGCACACTACCGCCGTACATATTGTACATACACTAAACACTAAACTAAACATACACTAAAATGTGTTACATAAATTTGTGATATTATAAATATAAATAAAAATAATAATGAAATGTATTTAAAACACGTTAATTCAAATTCACAATGATTTTTCCTCAGCTAATGCGGGGCATTCATTACATGGCATGGCAAGCCGCCGCGCCGCGCCGGCGTAATGCAGGATCGTATAGTCGACATGAAAGATTATGAATGGGATAAGAATTATTAATAATTAATAATTAATTATTTATTATGACGAATTAAGCGTATATTTCGTTATTATACATATACAGATATAGTTATAAACAATTCTTCTAATCATCCGTATTCTCAATTATCAACATTTCATTCTGTGATTAGTAAATTGATTAATAATGTTCCATTATCTGTGGATAATTTAGGCATTGAATTGAATATAATATTGCAGCAATCCGTTTAATAAAACAGAT
Organism: Agrypnia vestita; assembly: GCA_016648135.1. Lineage (NCBI taxonomy): Eukaryota > Metazoa > Arthropoda > Insecta > Trichoptera > Phryganeidae > Agrypnia > Agrypnia vestita. The sequence goes on from JADDOH010001871.1 coordinate 72,251, forward strand.
TGCTGCAATAATAGTTTCGATATATAATAAAATTTTTAGATAATACCTATGTTAAATCAAAAGTTTTTTAATTCTTTATAAATTTTCATGGTAATACTTAATTATTTATTCATTTTATATATATTATATTAATTAATTTATTTTTTTATTGTTCATACTTCTGTTTTTGATTTTTAATTTTCAGTATCAAAGAGGTTATAATGCATAGAGAAGAACTGGTGACATGAACCTCAAGTGGAGACAAAGCCAACCATGTTTCGAGTCAATCGTTTAATCATTTTTTATGACGCTTCGTAGTATTTAGAAGAAAATTCGCCTTTTTAGTGGTTAAATTATTCAAATTGATGACGTGTTCTATCAAAAATTGGTTATCATCCTCTAATAAACTATCAAAGGATAAGACTGGATAAGAGTTAAATATTTTTTTTAATCAGTGCATTTAATAAGCACTAGCAGTTAAGCAATCGGCAATAGCCGATTGCTTGCTACTACGTGGCCGTTTCGCGGCTGGTAGTGACCGCTGCGCGGCCATTGGTGTCTACAATCGGCTGTCGCCAATGGCGGCTATGGTGGGCGATTCGCAGCCAATGGTGGCTATTGCGCGGTGTCTGCTTGCTACAAGGCCATGCTGTTGGCTATGGTAGTCGCTTCGCGACAAGTGATAGCTACTGCGCAAATAGAACTGATGGGTCTTAATGGCGGCTATCTATATATAATAATTTCGTTGTCTCTCGGTCAGCATCGTCCGTAACTTGTTGGAATTACAACTTAAGTTAATAAGAGTGTGACACGCAACCAGCCCGTGGGCCAGGACACGCGCAAGGGTCGTTGTTAATTACACCCGTGATTTTTCATGGGTGTATGGGTAGTTTAGATATAATAAGTCAGAGCGGAGTTTTAAAATTCATATTTTGAACATGCTTTACAATTTGTTAATAGTTCAAGTTAATTTATCAGTTGTTAATTGTAAAATTAACACTCTTTGCCATCATATTAAAAAACGTGGTCCAATTTTCTTAAAATTCTGGACAATTTTTTTTTCGTATTTATGAAAATAAAACAATCACATTTTAAAAAGGATATTCTTGCACTGAATTTAAAGAAAGATCTATTAAATACAAATTCATCGTAAAACAGTAATGGAAAGTCGCACATAGTCGATATACTAATTCTGCATTTTTGATTGTCGCTGTGGATGTATTAAACACACGCAATAACCATTTATAATTGATTTGGGGACTTGTTCTTAATGCCATTGTTCTTTATGTCCTCAAATTATTAATGTTCTGGAAAATATAAATCAAAGACATACAGAAAAATCTAATCCACGAAAAAATATTTGGCTACTACCGGGATTCGAACCCGGACCACCTCCTTTCCGGGACCGGTGCTCTGACCATTAAGCTATAGGAGCCTTGTAGATTTCCGTGAAAATTTCGACCTTATGTGTAATTGTAATGTGTAATTCTCGTTCATATTCATTGATTAATTTTTATTTTTTTCCATAGAGCAATCCACTTTTTTGATACGGTAGTTGAAATTACTTTCCAATGCTACCGCTAGATGGACGCCAGAATTAAATAATTCATTTTATTTGGACGTACATTTATACAACAGCTATTATATATATTCAAGAACGCATTCATATTTGTGAAGTTGTAATTTTTCAGAACAAAGTTCTGTGATATTTAAAAAAAAAACTATATTGCTAGAGGGCATGAAAAGCGGATGAACTCACATTGCTGACCAGACTTAATACCCACACGTGCGGCCGAGTAAAGAGGAAATCATAATACCCTCAATTCCTTTGTTCTGGATCACTATATAAACACGCGCCCGCAGAACAAACAATCTCCAGCGGAAGCCCTCGCCGTCATACCTTCGAACTTTCAATTGTAACCTTTGTACACTACTGTATTCTTTATAACTTGTGTTTTGTAATCAAATAAATTCTGTCAAACCATCGCGACTTTTAGATCATCAGCCGCAGCAGAGATCTCAGACTCTACAAACGGAGTGGTGACCCTTGAGTTCAACTCTATCCAAAACCGGAGGGCTCATCCACCTCCAATATATATATATATATATATATATATATATTATATATATTTATATATAAAGAGTCAAGGTGTATATATATATATATATCCTGTAACCTATTGGGCGTCCATCATGGACGAAATTGCATATAATGTGGCGTCCACCTGCTTATGACGTCCGTATATCGGACGTCAGATGGGAGAGTGTTCGCAATGGGCGCGGATTGTCTTTCTGATGCCATAAACGTAAAAAAAAAAAAAAAAATTGGACGTCAATTCGCTCCCAGTTTGGCTATTCTCAGTATATCTGTAGTTCTGCAAATTTTCGTTACAAAAAATAGCAGCGCTGTCGGCATTATTCCGAACATTCATTGCTAGCCGTGTGTGACGTCCAACTGCGCGTCGAGCGAAAGTTTGAAATGCGACGTTGCCACTTGCTGGATGCTTTGACTTCATTTAATTTTTATATTCACGATTTATGAGAACTCGTACGCATTCACTTGAATGAAGAAGTGGAGTCCGCTTTTGTACTTCATTTAATTCGTGGCGTCTGATTATTTGACGCAAAAACTTTGGATCGATTTTTAACCCTTTTCTCGTGATCCAAACGAGCTGAAATTTTGCACGCAGACTCGTGGGGACGTTCAAGAAGATCTATCAAATTTTCGTTAAAAAAATTTAATGATTATAGTATAATTTAGGATTTTTAGATATTTTAATATTTTTAATATTTTAAAATTTTTTAACATTGGAATCATTACATAAATGTTTGATTACTACCGTCGGCGGCGGCCCGATAACGTTGCGGAATATTTTCTAAATTTGCATTACTGTATATAATTATATTTATTATTCATTATATTAATTACTATGTATAATTATATTAATTAATTATATTCATTACGATATATAATTATATTAATTACTATAGTATAATAGGTACTTCACTATGAATTTCAAAAATTTATGACAATTGGTTAACAGAGATAGAGAATTTTGACATAGATATTTGTCTAGACATGTTTCATTTTCAGTCAATCAATTATTTAATTACATGATGGTAAACTTAATTTACAAAGAAAAGGAGTAAAATAAAAACATGGTTTTTATGGGTTACTTTTTTTAAGCTAAATATCTAAAAAAATAATCAGAAGTTTAAAATTGAAATAAAATAAAATTAATCCCAGGACTTGAAGATAAGATTGCAGCATTATTTTATTAAATGTTTTAGTCGATCGGTATCTACTTATATCTATAGTCGATATGAATTAAGGTGTAATTGAGTACTTAACAGGTGAATTATTTTTATTATGAAGGGCTAATTGCCATGTTACCTTTGATACATGTATAGTAAAAGTCCGTTAATTAGAACAACGATATTTCGTGCTTTGTATTTATTGCCGATTTTGAGGATCCAAAAATAACTTTTCCCTATAAATTCTACCTTTAATTCTAATATACGTGAAATGCGTACATCGTATCAATTATTGACGTATTATATATGTATAGTATATAGACACGTTATTCCCATACTAGCCGGCTTTCATATTTATGTAGCAAATATTCCATTGAAGTATACAACAAATCACATAATCACGTAAAAATCAGGTAATTTGAAGTCACGGTGCCTAAAATAACATACTCATTCTTACAATAGTGTACGATACTCTGTTCCTTTTCCCCGGGACTTTTTTTTCGGCGTACACGCAGTGTTTGTGAAATAAGTGTGTTGTAAATATAATTTAGCAACTATTTCAAAACACGAATCTTCACTAAATTCCTGGCTTTGTAGATGGGTAAGTATACACTAGGAAATGCAATCTCGCGAAATCAATAATATCAATCTCGCATACAATCAATTAAATTTTAATAATTATTTTAATTTTAAAAGTTATAAAATGGTACCTACTTGCTTTTTGCTATATTTACTTGTTGTTAAAGATAAATAAAAAGGAAAATAATTTTAATATCACTGTATTTCAAAAGGTAATTAAAGTTTTTTAAGAAATAATCAACATAATAAGCAATACGTATAAAAGAGGGGGCGACCGCGGAAAACGTGGCATGACCAGATCACCCAGATACTGGAAGATGGTCCCGTTAGAAGGCTCAACAACCGGCGAGCTTGCATGCGAAGATGTATGAATGTGGCTGAGGCGAGATTTGTATGTCAGGACAGAAGAGTGTGGCGCTCTATCCTCTCTGCCTACCCCCAGGGGAAACAGCGTGTTGGTAAGTAAGTAAGTAATCATAATCAACATCAACAATGAAGTTACTTTAAAAAAATAATATGTTTGACTTTTATGCTTGCTTTTGAAAGTAACTTCGTAAGAAGCACTGATTGCTGCATCATAATCGCGTTTAAAGTTTTTGTTTTTAAAAGGGTTCAGAAATCTAAACGGGTAGGCCTAGAAACTTGAAATAACATTCGTATGATAGCTGTAAGTTTATTTTATAAATTATTAGAAGACTGTAAACTAAAAAATCACATCTGTATATCCAAATTAGGCCAAAACGTGTTTTGTCGGAATATTATTTAAAGTAAAATGCGTATGTTGTTATTATAAAACAATGTAACCTAGGGTTGCATTGTTTAGTCATGACACAGTTAGTCGATATAATGAAAAAATCATGAAAAATATTGATGAAAGACATGTATTTATGGATTTATTTTACAAAATAAAACAGAATCTTTAAAATGTAAAATAGCAAATACAAAAAAGCGACAACAATATTTGAAAAACATTATAACGTAATTATAAATTACTGTAGGTATATGTAAAAAAGGTATTTCTGTGAAATTAATTTAATTATATTTATAATGCAATTTAAATATATATAAAGCAAAATATTAGGTCCTTACATATGAAATTGACGTTTTACCGTACTGGCAAATTTGATCTCAAATATCTTCTCTTTGGTTAGGAATTCCAAATCCAAATTTTTACAGCTATTTACTCATGTATTTGTATTTTGAAAATTATAATTCATTTGTTTTTTCCTCAATTGTTTTTTTCTTTGCGAGACTCAGTTTACAAAATGAAAAACTTGAAATATCGCGTTATTTACGAGTACGAGTTCCACCGTGGCACCAGTGCTGCAGAAACGGCTCGAAGGATTAATGATGTGTATGGCGACGGTGCCGCAAAAGAAAACACAGTGCGTTTTTGGTTCCAACGTTTTCGTTCTGGAAATTTCGACCTGCAGAACAAGCCCCGTGGACGGCCGGAGACCAAAGTTGATAATGAAGAATTGAAGGCTATTGTGGAAGCGGATCCATCGCAAACCACATCCGAGTTAGCTGCAGGCTGCGGTGTTAGTGATAAAACTGTTTTAATCCACTTGAAGCAAATTGGTAAGGTGAAAAAGCTTGAAAGGTGGGTACCTCACGAATTGAGTGAAGCAAATCAACAAACGCGAGTTACTTGTGAGCGTTTGGTGGACTAGTGCTGGTGTCGTTCACTACAGCTTTCTTAAATCTGGCCAGACGATTACGGCAGATGTCTATTGTCAGCAACTGCAAACCATGATGGAAAAGCTAGCTGCTAAACAACCGAGGCTGGTTAATCGCTCTAGGCCACTGCTGCTTCATGATAACGCTAGACCACACACTGCACAACAGACGGCTACCAAATTAGAGGAGCTTCAATTGGAATGTCTAAGACATCCACCGTACTCTCCGGACCTTGCCCCAACAGATTACCATTTTTTTCGAAATTTGGATAACTTCTTGCAAAGGAAAAAATTCAACTCCGATGGGGCAGTCCAAACCGCCTTCAAAGATTTTATTGATTCCCTTCCGAATGGTTTTTTTAGTAAAGGGATCGATGAACTACCTATGAGATGGCAAAAGTGCATAGATAGCAATGGTACATACTTTGATTAAATAAATATATTATAATAAAAAAAAATCGACTTTATGTTCCTCCCATACTAAACGTCAATTTCATATGTAAGGACCTAATATTTAGGTTAGTTCATGTCTATGTATTTGGTGGCTGTGGTCTGCCCAGCCATACAAGATCCGCTTGACACACACCCTTGAACCTGCGGCTACGAACATTGCCGTAATAACTGGGATCGGAGAATAGAAAATACTGAAAATGACATTTCCCAACAGTTAAACAGGTTGAAATATATAAATATTGGAAGAGCGTGTGCTCATGTACGCGCGGTAGAAGTTATAATTTTTGGCGTGATTGTGATATTTGATATTTACAAATTGGTTAAAAATTTACATTAATACAAAAATACGATGTCTAGGGAGATGATTATTATAAACGATATCTTTTTTATCTAGTTGAATTATTATAATAGGTAATATTTGTTTTTGAAATTGAACAAATGAAACTTTTTTTTGAAAACAAAGTTTGTGAGCTAAAATAAGAGATACATGTTTTCGAATCGACGTCTCGCGACGATTCAAAGGCATTTATCGCCGCAGCATCGGAGACATATGAAGCGGCGAATCAAAAAACGTATGCATTTTCAAAAAAAAAATGCCTAGGTACCCACTTTCATGTTGTATCTATTTTCGGCCTAAGACGGTTTCGTATTCAAAATTTTCAAAACTATACAATCTTGACAGCCGCATTGAATGTCGAATGAATGAGTGCTTAATGAGTGTATTTTTTGTTTTGAAAACTAATATCTGATAATTACTTCGTTTATGCAAAGACATCGACAGTAACACGAAATCCAAATACACACCTAAATTCAACAGTTCTAATTTTAAAATCAATAACCAATCATTCGTCAGCTTTAGAATTGAGCATCTTTATGATTGATTCTCGATTCAAGATGGTCGACAAAACATTACTAACATTAAGTGTGTGTAATTGTACTAATTTCAAGTGAATAATTTTTTGTCAGTTTAATGGATGCGCGCGCATTTCATGGTCTCTCACTCCCGCTACATGCCGCTTCCCGCTATATGCACTTCAGCTACAATGCGCGCACTGCGCGTGCGCAACTTCCGTTACAATAATTTTTTTACCCTCAATGCGCCAAAAGAAGACAACTTCAAAAATTCTAATTCAAATTACTGCAACGTTTCAATAATTTTATTTGACTTGGAAATGCAAAACGAATGAATTTATAATAATCAATGTAAGTTACTTTTACACCGACGTCCTTTTTTTATTTTTTTTTATTTACTAACGCCCTACAAGGCATTTACAAACAATAAGGTAAAGTGTACATTTACAGAATGAATACTTTAAATGAAAATTAAATGATTGCTCAAGAAATATAATAAAAATAAAATAATAACATTTAAAAATAATAATAACATAATGTCGAAAGCAAATACTCAAAATGTGAATACAAATATATAAAAATAAATATAATATAAAGTAAAGAGTGAAAAGCAAGTATAGAACAAAGCAGAAGCTTAGGGGCCATCCATACATTACGACACACGGTAAGGGGGGGGGGGGGAGTCATAAGCTTCGTGACATCAAATGTATAAATCTATTAAAACTCAACTCTAACGAAAAACCTTTTAAATAATAAAATAGACATCTAATGTTGCTAACATTATCCAAGTCGAGAACGAAGTGACTGCTATGCCAGTCATACATAATATAAAGGAATGGGTTCAAATTCCATGGACATAATATAATTAAATTTTGTATCGTTCATTTGTGTTAAGTTTTGAAATATTTTTAAAATGCTTAAATTAATGTTGATTTTAGAAAAATATTTTGATTAGAAATAAATAAATAATTTTGTAATTGCTGTTTTTATTTGATAATTTCTAAAGTTTAAATTGCAAAATATGTGACGTCCCACCAGAGGAGGAGGGTAAGACAAATGTGACTACCTGTGACAAAGAGGGGGGGTAAATATGTGTAAATTTTGAGGTCGCTTATTTCCGCAGCTAATGATATTTTTCACAAAGTGTTATAACATATTCGACATATTATCTTAAAATTTACGATTCCTTGTCGTGTGGAATAGAGCTATAACACCCTGTTTAAAAAATTTTATTATTAAAAAAAGTAATATTTATTAGCAATTTTCGTATCTTGCAAGTTACAGGTGCGACAGATCCGTATTCGTTTATCGTGTAAGTTAGGTAATCTCTGATATCAGGAGGAATGCGCGTTCGGTGGACAGTGATTAACTTATCGGCGATATTACACACCTGCGAGATATTGGCTGCTTGCAATTGAAAAGTTATTATAATGATGTATTTTTAAATAATCTATTTCTTATGAATTTAAAAAATTAACAAACTTTGTATAAACCTCGTAACACCGTTTCTTCGTCAGAATGGACGCGTAACAAATTTAATAAATTAAATATGTAAAAGATTCTGAGTGGAGATGAACAGGGAGATATTGAAAAGGGAAATATATTAAATAATGGTTTATTCGTTAAATTTGATTAGTTATTAATTATACTAGATTTAGTCTTGAGGGTCTTTCTTATTCCTAACATCACTAAATCATATGACATAAGGGCTCTTTTATATATATTATACTAATTTTGTTTGTCTCGAAAAGAGTATTTATTATTTAGTGTTCTTTTGTTCTACATAAAATGCTGAACATAGGCTCTGTCCTGATGCACACCTCACGCCTCGTATACATCATACATCTTCGCGTGCAAGCTCGCTTTAGGCTCTTAACAGAACTTCTTTCAGTATCTGGTTTACCTGGTAATGCCAAGTCTTCCGTGGCCATTCTCAATTTACTGTGCCTTCAACACTTGTCATGTAAGTATCATTCAAACTTTTCTCTCCTCATTCATTCGGCCAACGGGACCAAATAAAGTGAACATATTCCTAGGATTAGTTTTACAGTCTTTCCTAATTTATTCATAATGAACATAAAACAGATAACAATAATTATAATTTATAGAAATTAACTTCGTATACACCACTTTTTTATTGAAAAAAATTCAACATGTTTCAAAGCCAATGGCTTCTTCATCAGGTTAAGAAATGTACAAAATTAAATTTAAAAATCGAAGTTTAGATAATCAAAATAATACAAAATTATATACGGACTTAGAGTATATATATATTGATTGTTTATACTTTATGTATATGTCTATGTAATTTCTATAAAGTATAATTATAATGTCACCACAAAATGATTTTGCTGTGTTTGAAGAAGAAGATAATAATAAGTACAGGATGTAGCAGAGCTAGTCCACAACACTTTACAGGTGGATTCCTTCCTTGATTATGAGTCGAAAATGTTCAAGTAACCATGATGGTTATGGTTGCCTGAACATTTTCGACTCGTCAGTGGTTATGGAGATATACAATATCAAAGTTTTCTTTTTTTTCAATATTTCTGAGATACGCTGAAATCTCATTACTTATATTAATATAATATGAAAAATTCATTAGTACTAATATAAGTATAATAAAATAACAAAAACCTTCATATTCCAATTGGAAAACATTGGAATTTTTTCAAGGTTTTTATTATTTTAATTTAACTTTTATACAAATGAATTTTTCGTAATCATTATAAGTTACTGTAATCATGTAATGATACTTCAACCTTTTGTAACAAATAAGAAAGAAACAATAAAAAAATGCAAACTTTTATGGTTGCTCGAACATTTTCAAGGCAGGACTCCACCTGTAAAGTTTTGTGGGTTAGCTCTGCTACACCCTGTATATTACAACGTTATGGTATTTATGTTTAAAATTGTCCCTGCAAACACATCGTCAGAGTTTTATAGAACAATAGGTGCAAGTCACATGAAGAAAATATAAAATGAGTCTGCCATTCGGAAAGCAGTCAAAATCTAAAAAGCTTTGATGTCCAGTGCAATGAAGGCCTTCGACGAAACCACAGAAGGACTAAGAGAATAATAAAAATATCTCAGTACAATAATATGCATTGTGTAACTTTTAGATCGTTTACAAATTGATGAATATTGTGTTTATACCAAAAGTATGCCGGGTTATTTGGAAAATATTAATAACCTCGCAGGAATATATTCCTGCCTTGATTATGAGGAGAAAATACTGAGGCAGCCATGACCTAATATCAATAGTTATGGAGTTATGCAATATCAAAGTTTGCATTTTTTTTTCAATATTTCTGACTTATTTTTTTACAAAACGTTGAATTATCCTTACAGTAACAGTAGTAGTAGTACAAGTTATATGAAATGATAAAAGTCCAGCAGAAATTCCAATTGGAATATTTTCTAATTGGAATTCGAAGGTTTTTATTATTTTATTTGACTTGTATTAAAGGGAATGAAATTTTCATTTTCGATATAAGTTACTGTAATGATAGTACAACGTTTTACAAAAAATATTGAAAAAAAAAGAAATCTTTGATGTCACTTATCTCCATAACTATTAATATTATACAAAAAATTGAACAATCATTACAGTAACTTATATTGATTACTAATAATTCATACGTGTCAATACAAGATAATTAAAATGATAAACACCCTGCAGAAATTACAATCGGAATGTTTTCCAATTGGGAAATTTTCAGGGTTTTTATCATTTTATTTAACTTGTTTTACAAATATGTTTTACAAATAACCCTGTATGAAGCGCAATTAGTGATGGGTCCGCTCTGTACTAAGTATTACAATTAGTAGGTACTACATTATATTGAAGCGCACACATCACACGTTTGTAAGTTAACTGCACACTACAAACTACATTTAAAATTTCAAACTGCACACTTAAAATCGCACACTTCAAACTGCACACCACAAACGTTATACTTCAAAGTACACACTTCAAACTCTACACACTGACAATTTTTGGCCGATTTTCATGCAAGTTGATGTAGCTAAAACGACCTTTTGAAATCTCACCCTCCCGTAAGATTTAATTTTGTGAAAAGTTGATCTAGATAAAACGACTCTTTCAAATTTTGTACAACTCTTTTAAAGATCACTTCATGTAGTTCATTAAAGTAGATCTAATATTTCGATACCTACTACAAATGAAGCGCACACTTTGTACTTTTCAAATTGGTGAATGTGTGTGTGTGTGTGTTGTATTCCCAGCAATAACAAAGTGTTCATAGGTGAGTGATAGCTTAGGAAATAGTGTAATTTAAAGAACAGCGTAAGTTTTAATTAGTGTTCAGTGACTTTTTCTATTGAATAATTAATAAATCCTAATTAATGAATCGCTAATTAATTTTCAGTGTTTTCATTTGTCTCCTAGCCACGATCGCGTGACAATATAATTTTACGCAAATTCACTCGAATCGAAATTTTGACTATTTGGTGCAGTACTTAGAGTATATACAATCCAGCAGTACCTACACTCTCATCAAACGGTCTTAAGTCAGCTTTCCAAAGATATCGCACTGTGGCCGAAAATATTAAAAATAAATAATGAAGTAGAACGCGCCCCCAGTAATCTATACTTACCTACAAAACTCAATGTCTGTCTGTCTGTTCTCTAAACAAATCTACACCCTTTGACCGAGACCTAGCCTTCGTATATATTCATAAAATCTTTTATGGCGGTCTACAGAGAGGCGGCCGTAACAGCATCCGTTAATCGGCCGATTCGGGTTTGGTTCAAGCCCCATCTCCGGCCGTTTTATAGCCGAGAATTCGACAGACAACGAATTTATTATGTTTGATGGTGATATGCAAACTCATCATTTATAGCATTTACGACTTGAATGTACTTTTGTTATGTAAATGTAATATACAAAAATAAAAATAAATTGACATTGAAATTTGAATCAAAATTGTATATTGTGTACCTATCTCACTAATTTAAAATATGGAAATAATTCAAATGAAACTGTTTTTTTTAATAGAATACCAATTGTCAGCACCCAACCCCAACTAATCCCAATTAAGTATTTTTCTGAAAGACAATAATTATTAAGTTGTAAACATTTCTGATTAGAATATCAAATAAAATAATTGATTTTACGTTTTTGTTATCGTAAATTCATTATCTTGCCTTGAGAAGCAGACAGTGAATAATAAAATAATATTCTACGAAACGTATGTTTTGCAAACCTTTGCAAAACATCTGAAATTGATAAAAAATACGATCGGTTTTATCAAATTCGAGGACAATTTTACATGGTACTCGCAACACGTCATCCATTCTTGCTCATTGCATGGGATAAAACAACTATGGAAAGTCGAATACATTTTGATGATGAAGGATTAATTGCTGTGCTTTTTAATACATTTTTTCCCATATTCAGGACCATTATTCACATTTGACGTAAGAAATAGTATTTTTTTAATTTTTCAAACTATTCGGATTCGATACTAGATACTTTAGGGCGGAATTAATAAATTAATTCTTCTAAGTTTTGCAACAGCGTTATTTTTTATATAAATATTAAAAACGGGAAAAGGACTCTTACAAGATAACAATAAAATAGTTTTGGCGCATTCATGACAAGTCATCGAACCAAACACGATTCAAACAGAAAATGCGAAACATCCCTAATAATTGTGATCAAAGTCTTGTATTTTACGAAACGTGTGCGTTTAATTGATTGCTCCTTTATTTTTAGATAGCAGATCAGTCGATTCAGTTATATAATCATTGTAACAATGATTACAATTTAAAATATTATGAAAAGCTTATTTTGCTTAAAAAAATAATATTATGTTTTGTATAATCTAATATTGTCAGCAGCGTGCGAGGGAGGGTGCCGGGCGGCGCATTTCCTTCGGCCCTAATTCATATACATATACAGGTGTCTCATAGCTAGTAGCAAAAACTTTACAGGTGTAAAAGATTGCATTTTTTTTTCAGTATTTCTTACTTTTTTTAGAAAAAAGTAAGAAATATCATAAAAAAAATTTGTAAAAACAATATATGTATTTTCAATCTCTACTTGTATTAAAGCGAATAAATTTTTCATAATCGATATAAGTTACCATAATATAGCAATATTGTATTATTACACCTTTTTTCAAAATATAAGTGAGAAATATTGAAAAATATGCAAACTTTGATATTGATATATAGGTGAGGATTGCTTGAAAATGTTCGACTCATTATCGATGCAGGAATCAACCTATAAAGTTTTTGCTACTAGCTATGGGACACCCTGTATACGTTCTCACCAAAATGAAACTCTATGTGATTCGAACGATCGCCAATAATAATAAGAAAATACGTTGAAGTTATTTATTTATACATTCTCTCCTATAAAAGGTTAAATGCAAGTGATAGTAAAAATGCGGTTTACTACTCTGGATTGGGAATATTTGGTTGGGTACGGGGATACTCGAAGGATACGGTCACTGTGGCGGGGGTAACAATTCCAAGGGAAATCATGAGACACGGCGACTCTTACAGCCAAGTTTATTTCTGTCCAGTTATCTTTCCAGCGAAGCTATCTCCAGCGGTGAGAGCCGACAGCGATAGCGCCGCTATCGTCGCGGCTGATCGCGAGAGCCGCGGCCCGATAGGGGGCTATAAAGCCCAATGCGGCCGACCTGGAGCACCACATTTCCGAGTCGCCTCACCCGCTCCCGAGTTCCCCACTCCGAGTTCTTCTCAAGAAGGTAACTAAACCATTCTATCCAGCTATCGTGCCTTCGAGGCGCATAGCATAATCCTTTTTCTTGGATTTTGCAGTCAATTAATATTATAAAGATATACATTTTGTCTAGAAGAATGAGTGACCAGTGAGCATTGCACTTTTAATTTAAGCGCACATTTTAGGTTATCTTTAAATCTAGTTCTCTTATTATTTAAAGTGATCGTCCAGCAGTGAGCAAATTTCACCATTTTTTCTCATATCTTCTCTTGCGTATTTTATCACATTTTTGAAGGGAAATATCTCATAATAAAATTTGTCCATCAGGTTACATATATTTTAAATACGAACATCTCGTTAAAATGTCACAATCTAAATTATATAATTGATTAATAAACCTCCTGAATGGCCTCGAGAGATGTCTTTTTTATTCAATAATATTACAAAGTAAACGATTTTAAATTATTGCAAAATCTGTTAGTTTGTTTACTTGCAATTTATGTTTAAAAAAATACAGTTTTTAAATTATTTTTATTTTAAAATGAGATATTTCCATACAAAAATACGATAATAAACGCAAAAGGAGAAAAAATGGTGAAATTTGCTCACTCTGCTGGACGATCGCCTTAAGGACCATTTTGAAGATTCTTGTCTTCTCACACCTCACTTTTTGATCGTTTTATTGCCCTCTGTTGTTTTGCGCTTTAAGTCAACCTAATTTTAAAATTTCACAGTGTGACCCATATGTCGAATAAAAGTCTACATTAATCTGACTTTATTTATTTATTTTTTGTTATAGTATCTTCGATTAAAAATGTTGAAAATGGACGAAGTCAGAAGAAACGAGACTATTATTATGGAATTAAGGAAAGGTCTCCAAGAGGTGAGGATGGAAAGAAACATTCTAAAAGCAAGAAATGAAGACTCAAAAATCCTCATACGAACCCTCCAACAGTCCGCGGAGGATAATAAAGACCACCTGAAGGATAAGCAAAGATTGTTAGCAGAAGCCGAAAAGGAGCTGGAAGAAACTAAAAGACAGCTGCAGCTTTTGTAAGTATATACAGGATTATTTGGAAAACATTAATAACCTCGCAGGAATATATTCCTGCCTTGATTATGAGGAGAAAATGCCCAAGCAGCCATGACCTAATATCAACAGTTATGGAGTTATGCAATATCAAAATTTGCATTTTTTTCCAATATTTCTGATTTTATTTTTTACAAACCATTGAACCATCGTTACAGTAACTTATATTGATTACTAAAAATTCATACGTTTCAATACAAGATAATAAAATCATAAACACCCTGCAGAAATTCCAATCGGAATGTTTTCCAAATAGAACTCAAAGATTTTTATTATTTTATTTGACTTGTACTAAATGCTAATTTAGATGTCGCATATCTCCATAACCATTGATATTAGATCATGGTTGCTTGAAAATTTACCACTCATAATTAAATCAGGAATATAGTCCTGCACTTTTATTGATGTTTTCCAAATAACCTGTATAAAATACATATATATATATATTTTTTTATACCTATTTTATTTTATACTAAAATATTGTTATCACGTCGCGTCGTGGAACTTGGGACTTTGGGGAATTAAATTAAAAATTTTATAAAAATTTGTCCTCATGGGAAATGGGAGTCATATTATATTTTAGACTAAAATTTTCGCAAAATAATAGTTATGCAACATTGAAGATTAATGAGAGAATTTCACGTTTGGGAAAATGAGAAGATTTTTTCATTGTGTTGACATACACTGAGATACAAATGGTACTTGTAAAGATCTCCCCGTATGGCTAGTCTGAATGTCCTCACCTCACCTGGCGGGTTGTCTCTGTTTCAGATCAGACCTGAAGAAGAGCGCCGAAGAGCTCCAGCGAGAGAACACGCGGGTTTTGCAGGTTGGTCCCCCATCGTACGAAGGATTTCCATACAAGTTTCTCATATGAATAGCTTCGTCTCCGTGAGACTTCAGTCTATCTTAATTAAATAATAATCCCGCTGTGGACAAATCCAGTATATATATATATTGATTACTTAACCTTCACGTTAAGTTTATAGTGCTTTCTTTAAGGACATATTTTTAGTATGTTTAGTATGCATTTTTTTCGATATTTCTGACTTATTTTCTACAAAACGTTGAACTATCATTACAGCAACTTATATCGATTACAAAAAATGCATTCGTTTCAATACAAGTTAAAGTAAAATGAACGGCGGTGAACAGGTTGTATATATTTTTTAATTTATTTTTATTTAATTTATTGCTTTTATTCAATCATTCAGAGGTCAATCAAGAGAATTTGTCATAGTTCCAAGACATATGTAATTTATAGTTAGTCAGGGCAATTATGTTTTTCGATCTGGGTCCAGTTAATAGTTTGTAGGTGTCCGATAATTTTCTTACGATCGAGTTTTTTTTATCTCTCTCCCGTCATTTTTCACTGTTGGCTTGTCACATTCAAGCGATAGGCAATTTGAGTAGTGGTCGGAGATTTTAATCTTAATTATTGATGAAGTCACGCTCTTTATTGTAACCTACCGTAACCTGTGCATATACATATGTGGTCAATGCATTTATTTCTTCATGAGTTGAAGTCTCAATATATCGTAACCTTCCCTTGCTGACATGACATTTATATATTTATTTAAGTTTCTGGTTCCATTTGGGTCCAGAATGTTCGGGTTTACATCTTCCTGCAGAATAATATTTTTGTATTTAAGTTCCGAAAATTACTTATTTATGTCATTATTAGATGATAGATCACTTTAATCGGTTCACGAGAATCTAATTATTTAGTAGGGACATTTGCCGGTATATCATTTCTTATATATAAAATTGTGGTGCATTCAGGCAGGCCACCTTAATGGGAGTACAAGGTGGCGCTGCTATAAAAGGGGAGAGCGCTAGCTCTGGTGGTTTCTCTTCTTTCACCTAGCGTGCAGTTAGCACAGTGTTTTTTTAGTCTGTGTCTGTGACTATGAAGAAACTCGTAACCAGTTTGGGATAGATTACAAAAATTACCGCCCTCTTCTACTTTCCTTTTGTAATTCACAATATTGCATATACATTTTTATTTTAAATAATTCTACCTGAACGTGGGCTTAGTTTCTGTTTCTACCAATCTCAGACTGATCTCCGAAATTATCTCCAGACTTTCATTAAGAATGAGTCTGAACATGTTGATAAAAGTATTGTCTTTCTTTGTCGTTGATATTGTTCCAAAACTGAAAATGTTGTGTTTTCCAGGAAAACGTCCAGCTGCAGGAGAGCCTGAGGAAGAAAGAGTGAGTTGTTTAAAATAATTTCTAACACTATCATTTACCAAAATTTTGCATAATTATTCTTTAGCACCCAGCGGAAAACATAGGCGTCATTCTCTCCCCCCTCTTTACTCCACTCCCTCACGTCCATAGTCGCTATACAAATCAACATGGTTTGACGGATCTGACCCAATTTTGAAACACAAATATGCATGTTAAAAGTTAATAAACGTTTATCAATATTAAGTAAATTATTTTTATAAGTGGCGCCTTCCCCCCACGGATTTCTTTTAAACTAAATCTATTACCCGGGCAACGCCTGGTACGGTCCGCTAGCATTATTATATTTTATTATATTTTGGGGTGAATTTTACAATTTTTATTTATTTAATAATTTAATTTATAATTAACCAAAGTATAAATTAAATTGCAAACTTAGATGTCGCATATCTCCATAACTATCGATTATGGTTACTTTTATATTTTCCACTCATACTTAAATCAGGAATATAGTCCTGCATGGTTATAAAATACCGATATATATTTTTTAATCTATCTACTATATTATAAACAAAAATATTGTTATCGCGTCGTGGAACTTGGGACTTTTGGGAATCAAATAAACATTTTTTTAAAATTGTCCTCATATGAGATTTTAGACAAAAAGTTTCGTAAAATATTAGTTATGCAACTTTAAGGATTAATCAGAGAATTTTACGTTTGCGAAAAATGAGAAGATTTTTTCATTGTGTTGATATACAATGATATACAAAGTATACTTGTAAACATCTCCCCGTATGGCTAGTTTGTGAAGACATCTCCCCGTATGCTAGAATGTGCCTCACCTAACCTGGCGGGTTGCCTTTGTTTCAGATCAGACCTGAAGAAGAGCGCCGATTCCCGCGAAGAGCTCCAGCGGGAAAACTCGCGCGATTTGCAGGTTGGTCCCCCATCGTATAAAAGACTTCCAAGTTTCTCCTATAAATATCTTTGTCTCCGTGAGACTTCTATAATTTATCTTAGATAATTTATCTAAAATAATAATCCCGCAGTGGACAAACCCAGTAATTGTGTTCTCAGAGCACACATATGAATAGGTATATTGTATTACTTAACCTTCACCGTAATTAAAACTCAATACTTTTATCGTTAACATTATAGAGCTTTCTTTAAGCACATACTTTTATCATGTGATTTTAGGAGTGTGCATTTTTTTTTTATTATTCTGATTTATTTTTGCAAAACGTTGAACAATCATCAGGTACATCGATTACAAAAAAATCATTCATTTCAATACTTTAAATATAATTAATGGCGGTGAACAGGTTCTCATTTTAATATATTATATATTTATTTAATTTTATTTTATTTATTGCTGATACTCAGTCACTAGTGAGTAAAAGAGAATTTGTCATAGTTCCAAGACGTATTTAATTGTATACTTAGTCAGGGCAATTATGTTTTTCGATCTGGGTCCAGTTAATTGTTTGTTTTGTCTCTCCCGTCATTTTTCACTGTTGGCTTGTCACATTCAAGCGATAGGCAATTTGAGTAGTGGTCGGAGATTTTAATCTTAATTATTGATGAAGTCACATGCTCTTTATACCTATATGCATGACTTTTTGATTAATTTCTTCATGAGTTGAAGCCTCAATATAACATTACATTCCCCAGGTTGCCATGCT
Organism: Agrypnia vestita; assembly: GCA_016648135.1. Taxonomy (NCBI): domain Eukaryota; kingdom Metazoa; phylum Arthropoda; class Insecta; order Trichoptera; family Phryganeidae; genus Agrypnia; species Agrypnia vestita. Next base: position 90,734 of record JADDOH010001871.1, read on the forward strand.
ATATATATATATAATATATATATATATATATATATATATATATATAATATTTATTTAAGTTTCCATTTCAATTTGGGTCCAGAATGTTCGGGTTTACATCTCCCACCAGAATCATATTTTCGTCTTTTTTAGTTTCCGAAAATTACTTATAATGTCATTATTAGATATTGACAGATCAGAAGGTTCGCTTTTATCAGTTCACGAGAATCTAATTATTTTATATGGACATCTGCCGGTGCATCATTTCTTATATATAAAATTGTGGTGCATTCAAGTAGGCCACCTTAACGGGAGTACAAGGTGGCGCTGCTATAAAAAGAGAGAGCGCTAGCTCTGGTGGTCTCTCTTTTTTCAACTGGCGAGCAGTTAGCACAGGTTCTTTTTAGAGTCTGTGTCTGTGAATATGGAGAAACTCGTAACCACACGTCAGTTTGGGAAACATTTCAAAAATTATCGCCCTCTTCTACTTTCCTATTTTAATTCACAATATTGTATATATTTTTTTATTTTAAATAATTCTACTTGATATTTAATATTATAATAGTTAATAGTTAATATTAGGTCCTTACATATGAAATTAGCGTTTAGTATGGGAGGAACACAAAGCCGTTTTTTTTTATTATAATATATTTATTTAATCAAAGTATGTACCATTGCTATCTATGCACTTTTGTCATCTCATAGGTAGTTCATCGATCCCTTTACTAAAAAAACCATTCGGACGGGAATCAATAAAATCTTTGAAGGCGGTTTGGACTGCCCCATCGGAGTTGAATTTTTTCCTTTGCAAGAAGTTATCCAAATTTCGAAAAAAATGGTAATCTGTTGGGGCAAGGTCCGGAGAGTACGGTGGATGTCTTAGACATTCCAATTGAAGCTCCTCTAATTTGGTAGCCGTCTGTTGTGCAGTGTGTGGTCTAGCGTTATCATGAAGCAGCAGTGGCCTAGAGCGATTAACCAGCCTCGGTTGTTTAGCAGCTAGCTTTTCCATCATGGTTTGCAGTTGCTGACAATAGACATCTGCCGTAATCGTCTGGCCAGATTTAAGAAAGCTGTAGTGAACGACACCAGCACTAGTCCACCAAACGCTCACAAGTAACTTTTTTGGAGTCAATTTTCGCTTGGGGCATGGTTTGGCTGGTTCGGCAGGGTTCAGCCATTGCGATGAGCGCTTCCGATTATCGTACAGGATCCACTTTTCATCACAGGTAATGATTCGATTTAAAATCCCTTCATTATTGTGCCGGTTGAGTAATGCAACGCAGCAGTCAACGCGCGTTTGTTGATTTGCTTCACTCAATTCGTGAGGTACCCACCTTTCAAGCTTTTTCACCTTACCAATTTGCTTCAAGTGGATTAAAACAGTTTTATCACTAACACCGCAGCCTGCAGCTAACTCGGATGTGGTTTGCGATGGATCCGCTTCCACAATAGCCTTCAATTCTTCATTATCAACTTTGGTCTCCGGCCGTCCACGGGGCTTGTTCTGCAGGTCGAAATTTCCAGAACGAAAACGTTGGAACCAAAAACGCACTGTGTTTTCTTTTGCGGCACCGTCGCCATACACATCATTAATCCTTCGAGCCGTTTCTGCAGCACTGGTGCCACGGTGGAACTCGTACTCGTAAATAACGCGATATTTCAAGTTTTTCATTTTGTAAACTGAGTGACGCAAAGAAAAAAACAATTGAGGAAAAAACAAATGAATTATAATTTTCATCCACAAATACATGAGTAAATAGCTGTATAAATTTGGATTTGGAATTCCTAACCAAAGAGAAGATATTTGAGATCAAATTTGCCAGTACGGCAAAACGCCAATTTCATATGTAAGGACCTAATATTATAATTTGAATTTTATATACATAGATAGATAACTATCTTACATTGTTAGCTTAACTTAACTATCTAACCCGACACAGAATTGATCAAAGTTCTTTTGTATCGATCTAATGTATTTATGGAAGATGTTAAATCCACCAGTATCAGCATATTTCTCCTCACTTACATCGCTACATGTTATGTTTTCGTTATCAATACGAATACTGGTTATACGCAATTCTTTTGTTAGTTAGGTTAGTTGGTTACCTATGTTGCTATCTTCCGTCAAAACAAACATTTTGATTTTACGTTTTGAAGTACGTGAGTAGACCTCTTTCCATTTAAGAAAGACAATCGAATTAGTATGTGTAAGCCGTGCGTACGAGGTGCATTGTTTCGTTGTGTTGATGTTTATTCCTACTCGTAAACACCAACACAACGAAACAATGTGTGTCACACGCACGGCTTGCGCATACTAATTTGATTGTCTTTCTTGAATGGAAAGAGGTCTACACATCGTCAATCGGCATTTTATATTTAAGAAATATGTTAAGTTTAATGTATATTGTTTTTAATGTAGGTATTTTAAAGAATCATAATCATTTTTTTTAAATACTATCATCTTGGAGATCTATTGGTGTTGTCATATTAAATTTCATGTTTATTTGTCAATTAGGTATCAAGTATTTTGATGTGCAGTCTTTGATATACTTAGTGATTATTTGCACAATGAGAAAATCTTGGGTCTGAGTCCTTTTAGTGTTTTTAGTCTGTAATATTTGTCATATTTAAGTGCTGTATGTACAAATTTCGAACAATGATAACATTTTGTTAATGATAACAATCCATTTTCGACCTAAATTCTCGAAAAACCTAGATTTAACCGTCTTTTTCAAAACTGAAATTTTTGGTTTGATTTTTTTATAAGAATTTCTTCTTTGAGTAGAGGCAAATGTTTACCAAATATATATTATGGATGTCTTATAGAGACGAAGGTATTTTTTATATGGAAAAATAGGTCCTTCACCACACACAAGAATCATAATTCTTTTTGGTGAGGTATATACAAAATGAATTGTATACATTTTCTAGGTATCATTGTTATAAAATATTTTATATATAATATATAATATTTTATAACAATGATATAATTAATAATAATTAAATAAATTAAAAAAGAAAGTCTATTTGGGTGTTCAGGGAGCTTACGACCTGTTTACACGGCTGTCTTACGGCTGATCGCTTTACACAATGTAACGTGATAGACTACCAAATCTATCAAATTTTTGATATTTGTATATGTATTAATTTTGTACACCTTTTTCCACATGTTTTATTTTTATTACCGCCCTCTGTGGTTTGAAAACTAGTACAGATGTAGCACACGTTTATCATTTTCCCATTCCCTTACAATTTTTATATCTTCATTCTTCTAAAAATGTTTTTGGAATAAAATTTTCTTTTATCCTTTTTAATATAAGGTTTTCTTTTTTCAGTTTCTAGCACTTTTATCCTGTCTTTAGTCAATTTATTAATTTCATTTATTAATATATTTATATGTTCCTGTTTTAAGCAATTTATTAAAATTTTCCCTTTTTGTTTTTCTCAGCCCACTTACCCCCATTCGAAGTTTTGTTATATTAATTTTTGATTTAGTAATATAATTTATTTTATTTGAATTGACACTTGTGCTCTTAGCTTTTACCAGTAGCTTTTAAGAAATCTTTCGCCGTGGATATGACGGATTTAGTATTGTTCTCGCATACAATGTTTCAACTACTTATAAACTCTTCTAATTTCTTGACGTATTCTAAATTGTTTTGTATTATCTTTTCTTCTAAAATTATTATTTGTTTTTGAAATTCTGTTTTATCTTTATTCATTTGCTCTTCTAAAGATTTTTTTTCTAAAGAAAGATTCGTTTTTGAGTCTTTTACGGTTGTTATTTTATTTATTTAACTTTTTGTATTGTTTATTTTTACATTCACTTCCATGATTAAGCTGACATGAGCTTCGCCCGTCCGGGCATACGCGCGCATGTAATGTCTGTGTATATATGTTAACACACGCGCCATATAGCAGATTGGATTCTATTTACTTTACACCTCTGCACTTCAAGAAGTGAGCGAATGTAAAACGGAATAAATATTAGTACAGATGCCGGCAAACATGTTGAACATTTTTCGGCGAAGTGGGGGAGAGTTTGCGCATGTACCTTTCCACCAACGAGACCCAAAATTTGTCTTCTGCGCATTCCCCCACCACGCCGAAAAATGTCCAAGAAGTTTGCCGGCAACTGTAACTCAATGCCCTCTGTCTAACAAGGCAAATTATACGTATGTAATGAACGTGGGACTTAGTTTCTGTTTCTACCAATCTCAGACTGATCTCCGAATTTATCTGGAGATCAAAAACTTTCATTAAGAATTAATGAGTCATAAATATACTCATAAAAGTATTGTCTTTCTTTACTGTTGAAATTGTTCCAAAACTGAAAATATTGTTTTCCTGATGAAGAAGCCATTGGCTTTGAAACATGTTGATTTTTTTCAATAAATAAGTGGTTTAAACAAAGTTAATTTATATTAATTATGAAAATATTGTGTTTTCTAGGAAATCGTCCAGCTGAATGAGAGCTTGAGGGAGAAAGAGTAAGTTGCTTAAAATATTTTCAAACACTATCTTTCAAATCTTAGTTAGATATGACCCAAATTTTGCAAACTTATTCTTTAGGAACCGGTGGAAAACATACGTGCTACCTCTCTTTGCCTCATTCGTTCATCAACATATTTTCTATCTGACCTGACACAAATTTTGCATTATTACTATTAAGGACCCTGCGGAAATTACAGTCGTTATTTCTTTTCCCCCCGCTTTACCCCTCTTTCCCGCCGCCGGTATATTATTTTTTTAAATCAACACAGTTTGACAAATCTGATCCACTTTTGCAGATTTATTCTTTAGGACCTTACGGAAAACACAGGCGCCATCTCCCCTCTTCTTCTTGTCGATTGCATATGTAGTTAATTATTGTTTATGGAGAAGTAAACGTTGTTGTAGCCAGATTGGCTATCGTTAAGGGAATATTAATCTTCAATGGTTTTTTATGCTTTCAAAAGCGCTGTCACTGTACCTTAGAGTTCAATATGCTTAATTTTTTTCTCCATGTTTTTCTTAAGACAGAAATCGAATCATTATCTTTTTTTTGCAATAACTGTTTTCTCTTTCTTTATAATTAGTTATTTCTATTAATTTAAGTGCCTTGGTCCTTGAGGGAATGTTGTGGAAACATGTAGGTGAATGATGGATAATTTTTATTTAAAAAATATTTATATCTAATAGAATCTTGATTACTGTGTTATAAGTTATGTTCTAAAAATTAAATACAAATGAACAATTGTACAGATTTGAACCAAGTATTTCTTAGATGCATTTTACAACTGTGAAATAATCCACCTCCTGCCTGGGTTTAGTGGAAACATTATTATTTAGAGGTTTTGCAAAACAATGGCACCTTCCCCCACGAATTTCTTTTAAACTAAATCTATTACCCGGGCAACACCTGGTACGGACCGCTAGTATTATTATATTTTATTGCATTTTGGGATGAATTTTACAAGTTTATCAGCAAGATGTTGTAACATTTTTGAACTTTTTAATTTTAATTTATATTAATTTTATTTATACTTAACCAATTTGATTATCCAGAATTCTCTCATCTCATAGAAACCACTTCATTTTGGATTGATTTCAGAGCGGACTACAACACAATATTCAACAAATTTGAGGCAATTGAAAAGAATCAGAAATCGGTAGTAAGTAATTCAACGCATATAAACTTCATCATTATTTGACTAAATTTAAAATAGAATATTCAGTATATGCAGGATCAAAGTGTCAATAAGCTGAGCATTCTATTGATTCATGATTGATTTTGATATTGATTTTGCTACACTCATGTTGTCAATGCATTTGATTACCTCCTTCGGTATTTTTTATTTATTCTTATCGATTTATCCGCTTCGGTCTCCTACTATGTCCACCTACTTGGAAACTTTTCTTGGCATTTGTGTTTTATGCCATTAAATTATTCAGAAAAGGTTTTTGCAAAATTGTTACAAATAGTTTTGTTTCAATATTCATATGCCTAAGTATAACCATATTTACATTTTGTTGTTGTCTCCCAATCCATTCGTTTATATATTTTTATTTTTTTTATAATTTTCCGCATTTATTTGTATGATTTTTTAAGCGACACAATATTATTTGGTGAACTTTTCCATTTTCTGTAGAGCTGATCCTTGGTTCTAATCATAATTTTAATTCTGGTGTTAATTGGTTTTTGCTTTGTTTATTCTTTATTTTACATTTCTTAGCATAAATTACTAATAACTCTACACTGGGTATAACCTGTTCTGCGGCAGTTATTCGTAAAAAATAACTGCCGCCGACCAGTAAGTAATTAAGAGTAATGCAATAGTAACATAGTAATAAAAAACAATAGTAAAGAAATAGAAAAATATAAATACATATATAAGCAAAACACAAGACACGTAAATCTAAAAGAAAAGAAAATATAAATATTAAGCGAAGATAAAAATTTAAGTAGATAAAGCAAGATAACAATTTAGTAGTAGATACAAACACTAGAATACATGAATCTAAAAGAAAATAAAAAATAAATATAAAGTGATGGTAAATACTATATAAGAGTAAACAGAGTATATAAGAGTAGTTAAAGCAGATTATGTCAATTCAGAGGTCAAGAGCGGATTACTTCTTCAGCATACCTTCTAACTGATACTTTTATGAAATCAGTAATACGGTATTTAAAAGGTTTATGTATTGTTATTTATTTTGTTTCATTTGGTAACTTGTTAAAAACAAGCGGATTATTATCCAATGGTTTTCACATCTTGGTTGGGATGAGATGTAATGTTTTTTAGTACTAATATACACATTTTCAAAACAATTTGCCAATTTTTAGTATATTTCATTTGGAGATGTTTTCTATTTCATTCCAGTTTATTTTTTGTAGCTCCTCAAGAATAATTCTTTTGTCAAAGTATTTAACTTTCACTTTTATGACTTCCATTTCCTGCTCTCCGTTCAGCGTTAGTCCAGTGATACAATAATCAGCAATCTTTTGTTTTATTATAACAGCGTGTTTATTGTATTGTATTTTTTTATTTCTATATATATTTATATATATGATCAAAACAGGACCACACATTTCTATTATATACAAATTCATCTCGGGTAATAATATTTATTCATTTAACTAAGCCATTTTCAACTAGCATGTTTTCATAATTAAAGACATGCGTATTATTTTGTTTAAGTAGGTCTATATTTATATCTCCGGCTAGAATAACATCTGACTGTCTGAAATCTTTTGAATAATTCTTGCTAGTTCATTAATAAATTTGTTTCTATTTTTATTGGGTGGGCGATATATTTATCGATATTAAATTGAGTACCTTCTTTCCAATTTTTAGTGTCCCACATATAATTTCGCCAGTATCTAGATGTACATTTTTTTTCAAACTTATATTTTTCCTTTGTATACATGATGATTCCCCCCTCCCCTTCTTCTATTTTCTATAAGAATACATATTATAGCCGGTTATATTAAACATCTTTACATCTTCTTCTTTAATGTTTACCTCTGTAAGTATGATAACATCCAAATATTGTCTTACATCTTTTGTTACTTCTAAGAATTCATCGAAGTTTTTATATCGATCGTATATTTATGTGTATTAACACGAAATTAATTTTTCTTGTTAATATAATTTATTTTAGCCAGATGCCAGTGTTTTCATATTCTTAAAAATTATGAGATTCATTTATTGCGATGCCATTTTATTATCGATAATGACGACATACTTATGTATATATTGTACATATGTAAAGTAAAAGGTAGTAATAATAAATAATTAATCCTTCAATAGATCATCTATGTCTTTCTCTTCATGTATTTGATTTTTATTGTTCTTTCTGCACGTATCACTAATACTTTGCCTTGAGTTACCCAGATACGTTTATACTTTCTCTTCAATATACGTTTCGTCTTCCAAAGCAATTCTGTAAGCAAAGTAAAAGGTTTTTTTATTTATATGCGGTATTTTATTTAGTTATGTAAGATATCATCATTCGAGATTTTCTTGGTTTTCCCCTTTTTTAGCAATTCATCTCTGTTTTGCTGATGTTTGAATTTAATTATTATTTATCGGTGGCGTGTATGCCAGGGACTTTTGGGGCAGCCTCCGCATTGATTCAATTTCATTTTTGCTCTTTTCTATTATGTTCCCAATTTGCTATACAATTTTCTGTAGGTTTTCGTTATCTTTTTTTTAGGCCACCGACAGTTTGTTATGAAGACAGCTGTCACTTTAATCCCCTCAAACAGATCCATCAATATGAGAACTATTATTGCCTACAGAGCAAGTTTCATTGTCAGAAATAACGAATTACTTGCAGATAATTCTGACGCTCTTACTGAATCTGAATCTTACAAAATATATATTTAAGGAGTAAGAAGGGAAAACCGAAGCTGACATGCGCATAGGTTCTGTTCTTTAGGCATGAGACGTATAAGACGTATATTTTGTGGCCCTCTTTTGAACATGAATAAATGTAACCGGTTTGTGGGGAGCGGGGCCCGTCGGGGGTTTCGCTTCGTGAATTTCCTGTATTCCGTGCAACGCCGGGTATATAAACAAGTAGGATCTAAAGGATATATAAGCCAATTTGGTGCCGGAGTTCTTAAATTTGTCATCAAACTAAAATAATAGTTCTGTAGCTATTTAAATTATCTATAATTAAGTTGATACTAATTGTCGCTCTTAACATTCTGGCGTTTTGTATTTTTATATCGAGTGCACGACTACTTCACTGGGTACTGCCCACGGACACACAATATAGTACAGGATATATTCAAGGTTTACACAACGCAAAGAAGGCTGGTCATCAACATGTCCTGATAATGTTATCTCTGTAAAGTAACAAGTTTATGATTGACGGAGTATGCATTAACATTGTAGAGTTTATTCAGGATGATCATTAAATTAGGTGAAAAATATTAAGTTTGTTAGGGTCCGTTCACTTTATGAAAGCCACTTGCATTAGTGTGAGTGACACCCTCTGTAACACGTAAATTGTGTAGTGGTATTCCTTTTTTAAAGCTACTCCATTGGCCACTTCAGTATCACACTGACAGTCACGCGGAGCGATTGTTTCTTTGTTTAATACTTTTTATTTAAAGATACGGTGACTGCAAGATCACGATTTGGTGACCATAGATTTAAATCAATTTCATATAAATGTATATGAGGATTCGGAGTCCGATACAGACGACAATATTTTATTTTATTGATTAAAATTAATTATAAGATTTGGAAACCATTTAACTAGAATTATACTTGCTTTTATATTATTTATTTTAAAGTATAACTATTAAACCATAACAAATGACGTACTTTTGTTATATATTTCGGCAGCCAGTTAATGCTGGGAGAACAGCGCTATCTAGAGTAACGTCTTGATACCGTTAGTGATGGACATTATTAAAAAGAGAATTATGCTTTTTTTGCTTCGTATACCTCATTATTATATTATATCACATTATTATTTGAGCATTCTGGTAGCGTTGGTGACGGACATTGTTACGAGGAGAATTATATATTTTGATTAATGATTAATACCAATGGCATAAGCCATATAGCAGATGATGTATTCACTTATTAGTTTTAATTTTCAATAAACTGAAATATTAAAAAAAAAATCTAATTTAGAGTATTTTATTTAAAAAAGCGTATATCTAGTCAATGTTTTCATTTTATTTAACAACAATTTTAAAATAATATTAATTTTGAAAATGGAGTGAGTTTTTTTATAGTACTTGTACCTGTCTTTATTTAAGGTTTAGAAAATAAAATAATATTTATATTTATTTTTTGCGTCCGTAATTTACTCAAAAAAAATAGTGTTACGAGTTTTTGTGAACGCACTGTTACTCATACTAATGCAAGTGGCTTTCCTAAAGTGAACGGCCTCTACCTCTACGTTAGTTTAATAATATTTTTCATATTTTACTTCTCAAGTTTCGAGAGTACTTACAGAATCTCTCACCATACCAGTAACTTGCATGCCTTGTCTGACCTTATTAATTAATTATTTGTATTTGAACCTGATCGATGTAAAAATTCTATATTTGAAAGTAGTTAGTTTAATACTTCACCCGTGGATGAGATATACCGTTACTCTCGAAACTATTATGTTATAGTAAAATACAAAAATATTATTAAACTCACCTAGAGGTAACCAAATTAAGGTTTTTCACCTAATTTAATGATTAGCACATTTTATACTGTTACGAGTTATAAAATGCATAAAATCGGCCGTTCAGATTCTTCGTGCGTAGATTTCTGGGATATTCTGCCACGTGTCCCTGACCTCTGGCCGACGTTTCGGATCCCATCGCAGAGCCATGATCAGGGTTGACGTAGCGCCGATGATGAACTCTGCAATGGGTTCCGAAACGTCGGTCGGAGGGGTCAGATATACACGGCAGAATATCCCAGAAAAGTACCCACAGAATATAAAATGAACATTTGTAGCTTTCTCGGTCGGGTTACGAGGAGTGAGTAAAAGACCGCGGCCGAATATGAACCGTTTCCTGTAAGGAGCTCTCCCGCGTTGCAGGACTCGGCGCTGGTCCTCTGCCACACGTTCCGCGGCATCAGCGCCCTCACCGCAGGCGGCACCAAGTCCGAGCCGGAGTACATGCGCGGGTGCAAGTGGCGGATATGGGTGGGGCAGACGGTACCTGGGTATTTGGCAATACACCTCTACTGTACCCCAGTCACCCCGTCAGCTGGCTGGACCCGCAGAGTCAAGTACAAGATGACCCTGTGCGTGAACAGTGCTGCAGAGGGTGGACTCTCCAGAGACTCGCAGAATATGATACACATTCAAGGTGAGTAGAGTACAACTTTCTGTAAACACGAGGACTGTGCTCTGGTCTGCGTCTGGGCACAATGCGCCACTCGTGCCGTGTTTGTCATCTGATTTCAACTAGTACTTATATATATGGTGTTTTTACATTCAAATCGTGCAGCTTGGCGTAGAGTTCAAACATGTTTTTTTTAAATAGTATTAAAAAACTAACCCATTAAAACCAAGTTTTTACTATACTCCCTTTCTCATTTACTAGTTGAAACAGGTTTCGCGCCTACCCCACGCGTCGGGCTCGAGTCGGGCGACGCTACGAAAGGGAGTAATAAAAAAATTCGAAAAATCCAAAATTCTACTATAATTATTTAAAAAAAAATTTAAAATGCTTAGATCATTTTTATCGTCGCCACGAGTCTGCCTGCAAAGTTTCAGCTCGATTAGATCACGGGAAAAGGGTTAAAAATCGATCCAAAGTTTTTGGCAGACAAGCAGAAAAGCCGATAGCAGACGCTACGAAAGAAAGAGATTAAAAAACTAACCCATAAAAACCAAGTTTTTATTATACTTCCTTTCTCATTTACTAGTGGAAACTGGTTTGGCGCTTAACCTATGCGTTGGGCTTCGGTCGGGCGACGCTACGAAAGGGAGTAATAATTTTTTTCCAAAAATCCAAAATTATACTATAATCAAGTTCCGTGTCTACCAGATGCGTCGGAATCTCTTCATACAAATTACTCAGTTGTATGAAAAAACCATTAAAATTTTGAAAAATCCAAAATTATACTATAATTACTAATTTTTTTTAACGAAAATTTGATCCTCGCCACGAGTCGGCTTGCAAAATTTTAGTTCGATTGGATCAAGAGAAAAGGGTTAAAAATCGATCCAAAGTTTTTGCGTCAGACAGACAGACAGACAGACAGACAGACGCCACGAGTTAAAATAAAGGAAGTAAAAATAGTATTTAAGGGAGGCTGGTTAGGTTGAATGAATGAATGAGGAGAGAATGCTGACGTTAATGTCGCTGGCACCAGAAACAATGGATATCCGTGAGAGTGTTATATTATACTTTAAGATGTATTATACATTGTAGCATTTTATAGGATATGTAAATATTAACATGTCGGTTATTATGAATACTATATTAGTAATAGATTGTAGAATATAAAGTGTAAAATACTAGTTAATACACAGGAGTGTCATATTAACAAACTATAGAAATAATTTTTTTTTAAAAAGCGAGCTTGCTTGAGAAGATGTATGAATGTGGAGGAGGCGATATTTAAAACAGAAGAGTGTGGCGTTCTATCCTCATGCCTACCCGTACGTTGGCGGCCGATTGAGTCTTTTTGCGTTCAGGAGGTCTGAGTTACGGCCTGAATTACTTAATTCTATTACAAAACAAAAGTTTATTGATAAACTTTTAGATTTAATTTTTTTTTTTAATCTAAAATAAGCTTAATTTTAAGAAATGTCCTTTTTGGTCGCAAAATGAATAATTGTGTCGTGAAGATGTAATATTAGGGCTCCGGGTCTACCTGTTTGGCAGCTCCGGGCCTGACCAGCAGGCCTCCCAGCTGCGGGCCTCTTCCCGCAGCAGCCACTCCTCCAGCTGCCCAGGTCCCGAGCCCCCGAGCTGATTGTTTATGAAGGACGCTTCGCATATTTTTTAATCAAATATCTTTTCATTTTCTTGACAGTGTAAACTCTAATTGGGGCTATGAAAAGTACGTGGAATGGAGCGAGCTGTTGGCGAAGTACGCGCCGGCTGACTCCATCACAGTGAAGGTGGAGATTTGGCTGGAAGACTAAGGGGATCTCCTCTCTGGGTAAGTTGCTGCCGAAGTATTACTGAACCCAGATGGCGGGGCTCGGCCCTCTAGCGCTGTATCTCAATATTATTATTTATTCTCAAAAACTGATTACATATCAGAATACTAATCGGGTAATATTGGTAAATAACGAGCTTGCATAAAGAAAACATTACAAACATTAACCACAATGGGGAGCCCGTTTCTATACTCATATTTATTAATGTACGTGTATACTATACGGAAGCAATCGGCACCCAAGCCTCCTGTAGCAGCAACAGGTTCTAAACTGTGTTCCTATATGCTCAACTTGTATTACTCCCATTTCTGCACCTGCAGCGCCCTAATAATCCCCCTCCCCTCTCCCTTCCAGCGAGCTGCCCCCAGCGCCGCCCACCAGCCGAGCCAAGCCAACAGCGCCTGTTCCACTCAATAAATACAGTTTCACACTGAACAACCCTGTGTAGTTTATTTTACTTAATTGTGAGTTGTCGTCCTTTTGTGTTTAGTGATTTTGTTACGATAGAAATAAAATAATAATTCTAGAAAGCTCAAGAGACGCCTCGAATAATATAGGAAAGTATAGAGCGATCCGAAAACACAACAGAGCTAGTCCACAATATTTGACAGATGGATTTCTGCCTTGATTAAGAGTGAAAAATGTTCAAGCAACCATGAACTAATATCAAAACGTTAGTGTATCATTATAGTAATATATATATATCGATTACGAAAAATTTCACGTGTTGTAAAAAAAAAATATGTCAGAAATATTTAAAAAAATGCAAACTTTGATATTGCCTAGCTCCAGTTCTATTGATATTTAACTATATTACTTAACTCTTGATATTTAACTATTATAACCATTGATATTAGGTCATGGTTGCTTGAACATTTTCGACTCATAATCAAGGCAGGGATTCAGCTCTGTTACACCCTGTATCGGGTGTAACAGAGCTAGTCCACAATACTTCACCCGCAGATTCCTACCCAAATTATGAGTCGAAAATGTTTCAGCGACAATGTCCTAATATTAATAGTTATGGAGATAAGCGACTTTAAAATTTGCCTTTTTTTCAATATTTCAAACCTATCTTTTGTAAAACGTTACACAATCGCGTAAGTTACGTACTCATAATTTTATAAATTTATTTACTCTAATTTAAGCCAAATAAAATGAAAAAAAAGCGTTTAGAATATTTTTCCTCTATCCGGAGGCAGTCAAATAGTTAAATTACTATTTTTACAACTTAATCCAAAAAATACTATCGAACACGCCGGGCGAGTATAATATTATGAATATATTAGTAGAAAAGAAAAACAAGCTCACATATTTATTTAAAATATTACAGTATGAAAAGAATCTCTTTTTCTACACTTTTTTTATGAATGAAAGGTCTTTTGTTACTTGGATTTATTTCTTGCTTACTATAAGGGGTTCTCGATAATTCCGAAAAATGATTTATTCAAGTTTTCTTATAATATTTAAAAATATTTTTGATAAAAATACTAATCTTTATTTTAATACGTACTTACTAACTAACTTTCATATTGTCTTATGTAGGGGTATGCAGGGAGGATAGAACACCAAATTCTTCTTGTGTACACGATCCTGCCATGTATCTTCTTGCGCATGTTATCTTCTTTTAAGATCAAGGCAAACCTTGATATAAAAATTAAAAAACACATTTATATTTTAAAAAATACAATAAACTTGTATGTTAACTCGTTCTCAAAATGTGTTTAGAATTGTTTTAATGTTTTGATTTATTATTTAGGTACTTTCATATCTGCTCGGGGTAGCGTGAGTTCACCTGCAACGTTTCCAAGAATTGAAGGATATTTATTTGAAGTGTGGCGAGTTAAAGAGAGGAGGACTCTCTCCGAGATGACACTTGTTATTGATTCCGATATTAATCTTGTGAAATTCTATTCCCCTTAACATTACCACCGTATAACTTATTGTATGATGGTCTCTGTATGATTGAATATTCGTGTGTAATCTAATTTTATTTGTACTGTTAGTTTTCCCTAAGTAAACAAATTTTGCTTGAAAATGTACAGTTTAAAATTAATTCTTGAAAAAATCAAAAATATTCAAACTTTTTTCTTAGTTTAGCTAATTGGTAGTCTAAAGTAGAAAAATGAAAAATACACTAGAGTCGTGTAATTAGGTTCATCAAACCAGTCAAATCAGGGTCATCATAAAAAATGTGTTCTTCTCCTTTTTGTTAAGGCAAATTATTATTGAAGTTATCTAAAAGTGTTTTTCACTCGCTAAAGTATCTGATACCTATGTATCAAAATAATTTTGATACTTTTTGGTTAAAGCGAGAAAACAATTATTAGGGCATTCCTTATTTGAAAAAAAAAGTTAATTGATCTTTGTTTCTCGCACGCCTTTAAATACTAAATGGATTTTTTTTACTAGAAAAGTCGAATTATTTGATGAACATTGTGCCACGCTTGACATATTTGTTAATTATTTAATTAAAACAAAACATAATCATACGACCTAACCAAAAACGATTGCATCCCCCTGAAGACGCGCAGAATGAGCCTGTTCCGAAAGTGCATGTAATAAATCAAAGTATTGTCAGACTTTCGGCATTAAGACATATGCATATATTCACTTACAAATCAAAATCAAAACTGTCTGCACCACACGTTTCTTTGATCCTTTTATTTGTTCTCTGTTTTTATTTTATAGTTTAGTAGGCCAGTGGGTCAATGACCTAACATTGAAAATGCAAGGTTAGGTCATTGACCATTCCCAGTTGCAGTTAAATACTAAATAAAAAATTATAATAAAGGCAAAATCAATGATTTTTAAGTAAATTTTCGGAAAATATTTTATTTACCGGTGGCATGTATGAAACCATTGATGCTAGCTAGATCAAGTTTTTTTCCTCAGTTCAAGACTTAAAAGTCGCAAAAATATTCAAATGGAAAATTTTAAAGGATTTTCACGTCTAAGATGTGTTTTTGTAATTTATTATCTAGGAATGATGTCAAATCATGTTTGTCTTATATAAACTTGATGTTAAGTGTATCATTTAGTTCGTATCTCAATTGCTCTATTTGAGTATATGGAATTAAGGGTAGCCCATCACCACCAGCACTGTAATTCAAAATTCTTTTAGTTTTAAAATTGAATAATCTTTAATTTTTTTTCGTAGGTTATATTTTTTAATTTTTAATTGAATTGAATTAGAAGAGAAGTGGGAGCCCGAATTGAATGGTACGACAAGATAGAACCAACTATTAGGTGCACCCATAAGTAATCAATTATTTAAGTGGCAACAAAAAAAAGTTTTTAACTACATTTAATTTTATTTTTAATCGATTTAGGGGGTATTTCACCATCTCATTGTAAATCCTGATTAACTAAATGTAGGTTGGATAATTTAAATGACATTTGCAACGAACCGATTTCGCCATAAAAATAATACTAAAAATAACTTCTGATTAATTAATCAAGACATTCGGTTGGCAACACATCTAAACACACAGCTGTCAAAAATTACGCGCGTATCAACCGTTTTGCGAATACTTTAATTTTCTTTACTTTATTGAGTTTAGGCTAATGTATGCTAATTTTTTCAGTTTTTTCTTTAATTTTGTTAGTTAATAAATTTTTTATATACTTAGCGTGGTTTTTTAAATTTAATTTACTTTTATCGCGTTTTAAGTTAATTTATACTCATTTATCACTTTTTTCCTTTGGTTTTGTTAGTTTTTATAAGTTTTAGATAGGTATTTTGGAATATTTACACATCACCGCCAGTACACCACTACCTACCATCACCACCACCAACCACCACCAACCACCACCAACCATCCGGCAGCTTCATCGGCACCACTTCTTCCATCAGGGACAAATGGAACTACTAAACCAGGTTCTCTGTCTACACCGCAGCAGTGGGATACCTGTGTCCCGTGTGTGTGTCCCGCAGCTACGCACACCCAAGCACCCAGCTTTGAGAAAAGGAGGGCGCATTATAGATGCGAGGAAAGAATTAATTATAATTCAAAAGAAAATTCTAGAGGAGGAATGCAGATACAAGATGCAGGAGCGTGTGCGAGAAAAGGAAGAGAGAGATCGAGAATCGTTTGCAAGGGAAACTGAGCGTGTGCGAGAAAAGGAAAAGAGAGTTCGAGAATCGGCTGCAAGGGAAGTTGAACGTTCCCTGAAAAGAAAAATTTTGGAGGAAAAATTGGAAGCGAACAGAAAATATTATAAAGAGTGGTTGAATTCTTTAAAAATCAAGAAAATTGATGAATAAGAAATCATTTTTAATTTTTATATAACCATGAAAAGAAATAAAAACGCATTGATTTTATTTGTTGTTTATTTTTTATTATTCCCATTAAAATAATATTTACACCTTGATTATATGACCTTGTACACTATCCGGCAATGATATAATAAACTGTAGATACGTTACAAGCGTGAAATCTTGGCAACTCAAAAGTAAGGTAATTGCATTAGTATATTGTAAGAATGAGTATGTTATTTTAGTCACCGTGACTTCAAATTACCTGATTTTTACTTGATTATGTGATTTTTTGCCTCTTTCAAGGCAATATTTACTCCGTATGAAAGCTGGCTAGTATAGGAAAATTATATTATAATACTATATTATAATACGTCATCATATAATACTATATAAAATCTATATTATAATACGTCAATGCTATCGGGTATATTAGTGTCAATTCAATTTATTTAATAATATGCACATTACAAACTAAGTGTTCAAGGCATACATATTATGGAAGTATATATATCAAAATAACAATATTTAATAAATTAAAAATAACATAAAATCTGGTCAAAGGTATAGGAGAATCCCGTTTCGGGAAACCCCTTCAGACACATGGAATATATCAATACCCAAAGCGATTTTGTTGAGCATAGCTGTGGCTCTTTCTACAGGCAGAACCATCGGCAGGTTGGTCCTGTATATTGGAATGTGAAAAAATCTACGCTGACGATGTCTAATGTAATTATCAGGAACATACAAACCGATGCCCTGCATAATTTCAGGATTATAGATCATACCGCGCAACAATCGATAAAAATGTGTAATCAAATACACATTCCTTCTAGTCTCTAGACTATTGTAGCCAAGCATACCCTGAAGGAACTCGGTTGGGTAAAGCCAAGGATAATGCCCGTACTCTCTCATGTAGAGATATCTCAGAAACTTCTTTTGGACTTTCTCCACCATAAGAGAGTACTTGCCCTCATGTGGCCCGCAGATCATCGAGCCACTCTCGAGTCTACTCGGGTACGCGGGTATTCTCGAAAACCCTGGCAGTACGCAGAACAAATCCTAACATTCTCAAAGCATTACCACTGATCGTCTCTATGTGATCGTGAAATGTTAGGTTGCTTACAAATCTAACACCTAGATCTTTAACACTCGATGTTCTTGTCAGATTTTGGTCATTCATTTTGTAGCGAAAAAATAAAGTTTTTTGGGCCCTAGTGAAGGATGTAACCGAACACATGGAAACATTAAACAAAAGTTTATTTCATCTTCCCCATTCACATATATTTGATATATCTGCTTGGAGAAGACGAAAATCGTCCAAAGTTGACATCTTTAAGAAAAGCTTTAAGTCATCCGCAAATAACAGAAAGCGCGAGTATAAAATTACATTTTTTATTATTGTCATGAGACTGAGACGAAGCGTTTGAAATAGGTAATGAATTGCAAAAGAATCATCTGGGCAACGATGATCCTAGAAAAAAGAAACCTTATTTTGGAATATGTCACTCCTCTCTTTCTAGATTATATGACCTTATACACTATCAGGTGTATTGGTGTCATACGAGACTCTTGCCTACCACACGCACAAGTATCACCACACTTTTGCATGCGCATGCCGGTTGCACCGTGTACAAAACACCAACTACACGCACGGTGTTCCGTGTACAAGCGTGCGTGTAGTTGGTGTTTTGTACACGGTGCCCCGTTTACTAACCGGCATGCGCATGCAAAAGTGTGGTGATACTTGTGCGTGTGGTAGGCCCATTAATATAATAATAATATATTCATCTAATTAATATTTACATTATTATTATAATTATTTAAGAGAGGAGTGAAATATTCTAAAATAAGATTTCTTCTAGGATCATCATTGCCCTGATGATTATTTTGCAATTCCTTAACAATTTCAAACGCTTCGTCTCTTTCGTATGCATAGTGTTGATCGTTCATCTTTACAGTCATGTTGCAAGACACTATGACTGGCTTAACGCCTACAGGAAACCTACTTTTTAGTACACCAAAACATCTTTCAATTGTATTTCTACTACGTATTTGTGCCTCATTATAAAGGTTTTCAGATAGTGTTAACTTGGGCTAACGGAGTAAACAAATATGTTTGGCTCTGGTGACCACGGTCACCTAACAATATACAGTCCAATCTCAAACTTTTCTTTTATGACAGAATTGTTAAATATGGTTTGGTCGTGACTGGAACCTGGACAGCGGGCAACGATATCCCTGATGATGAAGCGGGCATCACAGATTGCCTGGACATTCATGGAGTAGACACCTTTTCTATTGCGGTAAACTTCAGTATCCTCTGCACCTGAAATAGAAATAGATATCTACATTAATATATTTTAGGTTACTCGCAATCACTTTTTTATTTGTTTTTTCTTTAAACTATATATTCTGTTAATGTTCACTCTACCTATCTGTTGTAAAAGACCTATAGAACGTTAATAAATAAATAAATAAATAAAAATTGTTGCTTTTCCTTGAAGTTATCAATGAATAGGATAATCTAGGAAATAAAGAACGTTTATATTTGCATACTAACTTGGAGTCATGGGAACGTGTGTGCAGTTTGTAGCTCCAATGACCCTTGGGAAGCGAGCCGAATTGTAGAAACCTTGCTTTAATGGACCAAGATCCCGGGGCCAACCAATGAAACTTGGAGCTGGCGAAGCTATGGCTTCGCTAACTTCTTTGATAAACCGACATGCTGAAGATCTACTGACGCCGCTGAAATCACCCGCAGATATGAGATAGGAGCCAGTAGCATAATATCTCAAAGTCAAAAGCACTTTTTTCATCGTTGGTACGGCTTTATTGCTGTAAAACAAAATACATAACATTTTATTTTCACAATCTACTCACATGTACACTAAGGAAGCCGTTAACGTGAGGCACATTATAATCGATTTATTTGCAAGAATTTACGTACCGTGTAGTTCGGGGTGTGATTTTATCTTTGATCAAATTGTGAATGCGTTTGACGGCTAACTTGGTCAACCAAAATCTTGACCGAAAATCAACATCATCCAGATTCTCCATGTAGTTGACTCTGTGTCTGAATCTTCGCTGTCTTCGTAATATTCCCACTGCCTCTGCAATCTCTTCATCTACATCTTGGATCAGTTCCATATTTAGTTTTAATCTTTTGAAGAACGTGAGACTAACTGCGATCTCAACTGTCTGTCAAAATTCAAATGAAATGCAAGTCGTCTAGGTTAAGGTGTCGTGTCGGAATAATGTTTCCTGGTGCTCGCGATAAAAAATTTTAATTGTAGTATTTCGATTAGATACCAATCCAACTAAAAATAAAATCTTAGGTTATAGCCTTATTATTTCGATTATAAATAGTTTTCAAAAGAATAAAGTGGCAGTTGAATTGCCAGAACAAGTGCAAGTGCGACGGCCATTTTTAAAATTTAGGATAAACGGATTTATTTCCTCTGATTAGCGTTAACTACGATTTAAATGAGATTTACAATTTTTTGCGATAATCAGAGGTGGTGAAATCGATTTTTAAACTTAAATGCGACTAAGTTGGATATATCAGCTAATCAGGATTTAAAAGGAGATGTGAAATACCCCCTGATCTCCATCGTATCTAGGACCTTTTGCCATCTTGTTGGTAGACTTTTAAGAAAAATATGCTTCTAGGTGTTTTTAAAGCGTCCTTATTAAACCCTAACGGGTCGCTATCAGACAAGTCAAAATCACCATCGGAAAATTTTCTAGACCAACGTTGGCACTTATTTACTTTCAATACATCTCCATACACATCACAAATTTTCTTTGTTGCAACCGTTGCATTAACACCCAATAGAAAATGCAACAACATGCAATGACGTACATTTTCTAAGTTAGTTGATTGTCCGCCATTTTACAACAGAGTAATAAAAAAATTTAAATTTATTTGTCACAAGACCACGGATTGCGTATAAAACACGTATTTACGCGTTAACTTTACTGAGCTTGACTGAAGCAAACATTCCACACCAAAAATAATAGATTACTTATGGGTACACCTATTATTATTAGTAATTTTCATATGAACATAAGATTAAATGGAGCTGATAATACATACGACAAAACAGAACTGATCAAACACCAAAATTTCAGCACATACGACAAAATGGAATTCTGTACCGAGGAAACTAGAGTGGGTACGATAAAATGGATAGGAGCGATTTGTAGAGCAAGTCTCAAACCCTCACGCTATCATAATAAGTAAAAAACGACGATTTTGACCTAACGACAAGATAGAACTGGGGTGACGATATATAAAGGTATATTATAGCATAAAGATTATTTTCTTATTAAAAGTCTATTAAGTGCAGTAGCAATGTATACAGTAGGTTAACAATATTTTGTAGTTACATGTAGAAATTTCTGATTGAATTCCCGTGAAATGTACCTTCAGAAGAAAAGGCAAAAGGTTATTTATTTTTCATGACGCTCTTGGCAGAGCAGTCGCGGTCGCTGCTGAGGACTCCGCAGCCGACCATCCATCTGCTCCGCTCTCGGCTGCAGACCTGACCAGCTCCGCCCTCAGCTGGCCATCTTGCGCGGGGACGGGCTCCCGACTGTGGCCCGCACCCCGCTGGTTATTAGTCAATTGTGTGTACGGTACTGAAGCGGACTGAAATGGAAGATGAATATAAACTTCGCACCAGGCAGGATTGAGTTCAGAAGCTGGTCCACACTAATACTCAACAACTGAGAAATTATTGCAAACACCATTTATTATATATTATTCTAGCTGTACGTACCCGGCGTTGCACGGGTCAAAGATTAAGTTAAAAATAAGTTTGTGAGTGGAAATAAAGGTAACGTTGTTTTTATTTATTTATTTGTTTATTTGGAAATATTAACAGATATAAGAAAATAATACATATAAATATATGAGAGTGTAAATAGTTAGTAATTAACATATTAACTTATATCCGAACATATCTCACATAAAAATAATTTTGAAGTAGTACATAATAATTATATAAGCATGTTAAAATAAAAGACACCAATTGTAACAGTAGTGAGTAGAATATAATAAAGTAAATAACAATAATAAAGTAAATAACAATAATAAAGTATACGTATTACCAAACTTTATTTATATCTTGCATTGCAGTAATGAGTCAATAATCAATTATTAATCATGTATTAATTCAATGCTGCGTCGCAGAGTTATGTTCACTTGTGATCTTAGGTGGTATAGAGACACATGATAGATATCGATGTCGGTGAACAAGTCGTTCTCATTCTCTTATTCTCACTATGGAGGAGCGTAATCCGTAATTGGTACGAGCTACAGGAATGTGGAAGATGCAATGTGTTCTAGTAGCTCTTGCTGGAACGTGGATGTTGATAAGTGATAAAAGATCTCAAAAAAAAAGTTTCCAGTTAGTCTAGGCTGAGATGAATGGATTGTCCAGAGGGGAAATGTGGCGGAGAAGGGGGAATTGTCATCTATGTTACCTGACGGGTCTTAAAGAATAAATATGTAAAATTTTATTCAGACAGAAAATATATCAGGGGAAGAGGGAGGGGTAAAGAAGAGAGAGGAAATGTCACCTGTGTTACCCGCTAGGTCCTAAAGAATAAGTATACAAAATTTGGGTCAGCTTGGACAGACGGTGTAGATTTGTATAGAGAACAGACAGACAGATAGACATTAAGTTTTTCAATTGAATTTTAAATTTCAATTCAATTTATTTAATAATATGAACATTACAAACAAAGTGTTTAAGGCATACGTATTGTGAAAGTATATATCAAAATAAAAATATTTAATAAATTATAAATAATATAAAATCTGGTCAAAGGCGTAGGAGAATCCCGCTTCGGAAAAACCCCTCAGACACATGGAATATATCAATACCCAAAGCGATTTTGTTCAGCATAGCTGTGGCTCTTCTAACAGGCATAACCATCGGCAGGTTGGTCCTGTATATTGGAATGTGAAACAATCTACGCTGATGATGTCTAATGTAATTATCAGGAACATACAAACCAATGCTCTGCATAATTTCAGGATTATCGATCATACCGCGCAACAATCGATAAAAATGTATAATCAAATACACATTCCTTCTAGTCTCTAGATTATTGAAGCCAAGCATACCCTGGAGAAACTCGGTTGGGTAAAACCAAGGATAATGCCCGTACTCTCTCATGTAGAGATATCTCAGAAACTTCTTTTGGACTTTCTCCACCATAAGAGAGTACTTGCCCTCATGTGGCCCCCAGATCATCAAGCCACTCTCGAGTCTACTCCGCACCAAGGAGTTGTAAAGAGTTCTCAGTACGAGGGTATTTTCGAAAACCCTAGCAGTACGCAGAACAAATCCTAACATTCTCAAAGCATTTCCATTGATCGTCTCTATGTGATCGTGAAATGTTAGGTTGCTTACAAATCTAACACCTAGATCTTTAACATTTGATGTTCTTGTCAGATTTTGGTCGTTCATTTTGTCGCGAAAAAATATAGTTTTTCGGGCCCTAGTGAAGGTTGTAACCGAACACTTGGAAACATTAAACAAAAGTTTATTTCGTCTTCCCCATTCACATATATTTGATATATCTGCTTGGAGAAGACAAAAATCGTCCAAAGTTGACATCTTTAAGAAAAGCTTTAAGTCATCCGCAAATAACAGAAAGCGCGAGTTTAAAATTACATTTTTTTATATTATTAATATAAATCGAAAACCACAATGGACCCAGGTTAGATCCTTGTGGGACACCCGAGAAGGTAAAGAAGCACTCTGACGCGAATAGGCCGTAGGAGACGTATTGGTTCCTATTTTGGAGGTAGCTCGCCATTAATTTTAGCATACCATCCGAGAAACCAATCTCATACAACCTTTTCAATAAGACATCATGGTTGACTGTATCAAAGGCTTTGGCGAAGTCATCATATGAATAGTCTACCTGATGTCCCACGTCCAGAGCTTCCTTGACGTAATTTGTGAAGACCATCAGATTTGTCTCAACCGAGTGGCCTTTCCTAAATCCATCAATTATAAATGGCTCTACTCGGGAAGCGACGGTTCTACTTATTATGATTTCAAATACCTTAGCTGGGGCAGAGAGAACAACTACAGGTCTATAATTGTCTACGGACGACTTAGTTTTATAGGTAACTAGCTGTTCATACCCGGCGTTGCACGGGTTAAGAATTAACTTTAAAATAAATTTGTGAGTGTGAATAAAGTTTTGATTCGAACGGTATAGATTTGCATCGGAAAGGAGGGGAAAGGGTAAAATAATAGGGGGGAAATGTCACCAAAGTTGACCATCGGATCTTAAAGAATAATTTTCCGAAATTTGAGTCCGATCGGTTGAACGGTTCAGATTAGCATCAAAAATATATCAGGGGAGGGGAAGGGTTAAAAAAAATAGGAAGGAAATATCGCACATGTTACCCGCCGAGACCTTAAGAATATGTTTCCAAATTTTGAGTCCGATCGGTCAAACTGTGCAGATTTGCATCGAAGTGCCCTGCGTTGCTGCCCTCGTAGTGCAGTGGGTATGACACCGGCTTCCTACACCGAGGGTTCCGGGTTCGATTCCCGGTGAGGTCACAATGTTAATCTATGTGATTTACTCAAACCTGGGTGTTTTTTAATGCATTTCGCTTCTGTAATTGGGCCTCCTGGCCTGTTGAAGCGTAAAAAAAAAAAGAAAATATATCAAGGGAGGAGAAGGGTTGAAAGAATAGGGGAGAAATGTCGAATGTATTACCCGCCGAGTACTTAAGAATAAGTTTCTAAATTTTACAGGTTTTCTTCCAAAATATGTCAGGTAGAAATGTAGCCAATGTTACCCGCCGAGTCCTAAGGAATAAGTTTCCAAATATTGAATCCGATCGGTCAAACGGTACAGATTTGCATCGAATATATATCAGGGGGAGGGGTATGAGAACAGGGGGGAAATGTTGCCAATGTTACCCGCCGAGTCCTAAAGAATAAGTTTCATAAAAATGATTTCATTACCGCTTAGATTAAGTTAAAGAGTACTTCAATTTAATCATTTCAATTCTTACATATTTTTTTAAATAAAAACATTTTTTATTTTATTTTGAATCAATAAAAAATATTTAAATGACATATTTTTTCCTTTAAATACCAACCGATATTTCAGTTCCATTTTGTAGTGTCGTCAGTTTTCGTCGCAATGTTGCGGATGTTTGTCGTAACGTCAATTTTTATCAAACTTTAATATAAAAATTATAAAAAACTGTTAATCTAATTTTTCTCTTGCAAATGACGTTATAAAACAATTAGAATATTATCATTAACTAGGAAAAGAATAATATTGTTTCCTGTAGTTGGAAAATCGATTTCAACTTTGAATGCATTTTTCTCAAAACTGTTGTTTTGACCTTACGACAAGATAGAATTGGGGTGATGATATACGTATCTATGTATAAACTCCCGATGCTTATCCCGATACGTATATATGCATAAACTCCCGATGCTTTATGTAATGCCTTCATAAATTTTGAAAGTTCTGCCAAAAATATGGGTCTCATAGTAAACCAGCAGAAGACCAAATACATGGCCGTAAGATGCACCCAACAAATCCCAAATGTCAAAATTTTGAAACGGTACCAAGATTTACATACCTAGGCTCCCTGATAACAAACAACAATAATACTACAGAGGAGATCCAGAAGCGCATAGTGAGCGCAAATCGCTGTTTATTCCGCCTACAAAAGCAGATGAAATCCAGACTGCTGTCCGGAAACACCAAGATATTAGTGTACAAAACGCTTATTAGGCCAGTGCTCACGTACACAGTTGGGACGTGGGTACTAACTCAGAGGAATGAGCGAGCACTGATGTTTTTGAAAGGAATATTTTGAGGCGTATCTTCGGACCGGTTCTAAAAAATGAACTTTGGCGCAAACGTTTATAACAATGAACTCTATACTCTGTTTAAGGAGTTAAACATCACAAAATTTATTAAACTGGAAATACTTCGGTGGCTGGGTCAAGTGGAGAGAATGCCCGAGCATCAAGCACCAAAGTCTTAGGAAGGATAAAATCAAGATGGAGTGACAACGTCCTCAAAGATATTTCTGCCTTGGAGCTTCGGAACTGGAGAGAGCTGGCACTAAACCGAGATGAGTGGAGGAATACTCTTGAGGAGGCCAAGACCCACCAGGGGTTTAGTGCCAAGAGTGATGATGATGATGATACGTATCTGTGTATTAATTATTTTAATTCTACGCAAATCAAAGACTGATTCAATTTTATTGATATGACTGGATCCATAAAACATGATACCATGAAGCTGTGCGTGTGTACCGTCTAATTATTATTACACGCAGTGATGTGAAATCTTTAAAATCGGCTTTTTCACATGTCTTTACTTTAACCGAAATTTTTTAGGTAAAACGATATTACATTATTTTAGTTGATATGTGCTACATGAATGCATCGGAACACCGCTCCCAATTCCGACTATTCGCTACTCGTCAATGAGGGAGAATTGCATTTGACCGTTAAAATGAACTGAAAATAAAAATTACATCCAACCAAAATAGCGTGTCGTAGTCGGCATCCACCGAAGGCTGCGCGCGCGCGACTTAGAGGCGGGGTCATCGAGCCGCTGAATATACGTGAGATCCCCACCACAGAAAAACACAGTGGTGGCGTTGTTCTATTGGCCGAATACCCGCCAGGCGGCTCGTGCACGGACCTTCTTGAGTAAATAAAAGAAAGATCATTTTGATGCCTCGACGTGTGTTCCGGCCGGCGAAGAAGACCCCAAGAAGAGCTCCTGAGAAGAAAGAAGAAAAGGCACGAGGCACCAGTTCCTCTGCCCAACCAGCGCTACAGGAAGAAATTATCAAGAAGAAAATACCTATCATACGATAAGCTGACTACACTACAAGGGAAATCTATAGACGACCGGGAGATTTATCGATGGAGGACTACCTACCGATTCCGGCGGACGGAATAACGAGTTTCAGTATTTGCTACGTACTGATATCTGATTGGGCTGACGCCGCAGAGCTACACTTTCTCGAGCAGATTTCGAGATTTATCGACGGATACGATAGACAAATTTATTTGAAGGCGGACTTTCAAGCTTCGGTACCTACCATACACCGATATCTGATTGGACTGACGCCGCAGAGCTTCACCTTCTCAAGCAGACTTCGAGATTCATCGACGGAGAACCACTACCCAATCCGACGGACGGAATTACGAGCTTCAGTAGTTACCACTTACTGATATCTGACTGAGCTGACGTCGCAGAACTTCAACTTCGCCAACCAACTTCGAGATCCATTGACGGAGAGCAGCGGACATTTCCAATTTTCGGAAATACTAACTTCAGTACCTACTACTCCATTATATCTGATTGAGCTGACGTCGCAGAACTTCAACTTCTCCAACCTACTTTGAGATCCATCGACGGAGATCATCGGACATTTCCAATTTTCGGAAATACCAACTTCAGTACCTACTACTCCATATTATCTGATTGAGTTATTGGTTTTGTATGGTACCTGATCTGAATCGCTATCTTTTTCTAAGTTTTTAAACAAATACAGTAGGTACTTGAAGTTCAAACCGTATTGCAATGACTCGTGGGATTTATGAATACAATTTGCATTATTTTGACAAATATCAATTCTAAGTGCGGCCGTGCCCTCGCTACGACACGTACAAAATCTGAGTAATATTCGATTAAAATATCGCACATTTTGACGATTTCCTTGTGGCGGCGGCGATAAGCCCGGCCAATCTGGGAGCGATGTAGCCCGCGTGCCAGGGCTGCCACTGCGCTGCACTATTATACCGCTGCTAACAGGTGTCTCATTCGCAGATAAAGCAAACTACATATTTGCGTAATAGCTCAATAAAGAGGATATACTCCACAAGGCCCGCTGGCAGAATAAGTGTTGGGAGGCCAAAGTTGAGAAAGATGGATGGGGTGGAAAAGGAGCCGCGAGCTCTGAACTTGACCAACTGGCGACAGGTGGTGGTGGAGAGGAGGTAGTGGAGGCGACTTCTTGAGGAGGACCCACGCTGGTTGTAGCGCCACTGATGATGATGTATATGCGTGACTTCAAGAAATCTACGAGCTGGACTTTGTCAAAATTTACCGGCATCTTTGGTTGTTAATTAAAGTCAACTCAGAATGTTAATAGAAGTTTAATCAGAAAACATTGGAAAAATTCGTCTCCTTCATCTCCTTTCTTGGAAAGTCGGAGTTTTAATTCATACTTCGAGTTTAGTGCTGCTCCAATCTATCCTCATCGAACTTCTTAACTTCTTGGTACAAGTATGACTCAACCGACGCGACATTCTTCTTTCTGAAGAAAGACCAATTATTCTTCTTCTGCGTCTGAACAGATATCCCCTCAATACGAGTGTATGATTCTCTGATGATGAAAGTTGTCTGAATAATAATCTTTAGCTCCCTGCATCATCCGCGCCCGGCTCTACTTTCTAGGTGCAGTTCCTGTTTCCATGATCAAGAGGATAGTCAACGATCACATACCGTGGACTCCGATGGATATGGAACTAGCCAAGTGGACTCTACAGAAATGGGTGGTTCAAGGAAGGGTAGAAGGAGCCAGGTCTCGCTGAAGCTCAACGTGGTAGGGATCACCCGGGGATCACCACACCGCACAGGAGTCGGAAAAGGTAATCTGATTTACACCCATTAAATAATAAAAATAAACCAATTGAAAGGGAAAAGAAGTAAAATGAATATAGTATTAGTGCTATACTTCTTTTAAATAAAATATGAGTAAATTAAAATTAAGTATCTCGTATAAACTTTTACCAATTTTTTATTTTCCTCGTCATTATGAAAATTGGTGCTTTCAACAAGATACTGCTTAGTTTTAGTGATTTTCTTATTTTAGATACACAATAATGTAGGGATCAACACTCATTAAAGGCATGTGTAAAATGTCTTCCATTGATTTTCACTAGTTAATTTTCCGGTTTCTCTAAAACATATCTAAACATCTCTTTTGCGCACTTCCAGCGCTTTTCCTTATTCTGTCCATGAGTAAAATTTCCTTATTCTGTCCATGAGTAAAATGACATAAAATGAATGAAATATTAGTCAATAACCCTCCAGGCACAGGAATGAACCATCATTAGTTTCTGATAAAACCAGTTTGTATCGACTTCGTCTTGCAGCACCATCACAAGCCCATTTGATAATATGTTAGAGATTCGTACACTCAACGTGAGATAAAACTTTATTTTGGACTAGTATCAGTCTATGTATAGTGTGATTCACTAAGGAGGAAGCTCAATTTTAGCTGATGTCTCTGTTGTCGTCAGTAACATTTTATTTTAGTGAGTAGCATCATCCCATAGCACGAATAAATATTACTTCTATGATCTTTCCTATTTTTTTGAATATCTATATTAAGTTATTTTGTCATCTAAGAATCTACGCGCAATGCCAAGGTTTTATCTTAGTTCATTACAATTATATCAGCTTCACCTATTTGTTTTCTTGTCTGAACGGAATACTATAATCGATATTTCACCCGCTTCCTAATGTCCAATTGAGCTGAATTTTTGCACACAGGCGTATTCACGATGACGATACATGAATCATTTATCCCTAATTCATCAATTATTCCATCATAATAAATTAATCGACACACAACTATGCTACAAGCATTCGTAACCGACTGACAAAATGACGACTCAACTTTTTGTTGGTTGCAACAATGCGTCACTACCTGCTCGACTAGACTCGAGGGATTTATGTCAGATAGTAAGATATTACTGGAAATTTATTACCCATTTCTCTACAAATATTAAATTTTTTAATACCTATGACTTTTAATTTTCGAATTTCGCTCGCTCAAAATTCAATTTCCAACCATTGTGCGCCGTCTTCCCTCGCACGCTGGGAACAGAAGGAAGGAGAGCAAGAAATGAAGGGGTTTAAGTGGAAATAGAAGATGCGCGAGAAATGGATAAAATGCACCTTTAAGAGATGAAAACTTGCAATTAAGGTAAACGTGAAGAAATAAAGAATTAAATATGAATATCGAATGGAACATTGCGAAACTATTCAACGCAGATGATGAAGGTGTCATAGGTTCAGATGAGCCAATGAAGTTTTGGGAATATGATACGATACTCCGCTAAAAAAACACTCAGAAATTACTGTGCAGATAATAAGAGCCTTCGATAAAGGCTATTGTGGATTAGTAAAATATAACCTTCAATACTAGACAGCTGCCTGCACACACATGAAAGACAACTTGTATCTGTTAAGAGAGGTACATCGAATATAATTGATGTTATAATTATAGTTTTAATAGACTAGAATAAAAGAAAATGAAATAAATTATATGCTATATTTGATAAATAAACAAAAATATAATAAAAGATCTCTCAGCAAGAGATGAAAATTAGAAATGGACACCCCTGACCCTCACGCTTATCGGCTTATATCGCTTATCATCAACCTTAACCATTCACTTGTGGATCCTGCGCTGCCCGGGAAGGTGCTATAAATTCAACATAATTCAACATGGTGACATCTGGGATGGCAAGCGCTGTAAGTTTAATATTAAACATTTTCGATACTTGCATCATTACATTTTTTATAATTTCCGATACAAAAAACCTGTAATTACTTTTAAAATTTGCATCTCGGGATCAAAGTCGTCTTAAGGATTGCTTTATATTTTGTTTTTAATTTAAAAACTATTGTTCACCGGCACTGTGACACCAGCATGGACATCATTCTTGTGTCGTGAGGCTATGTGTACATTAGAGTGCGTCGCTAATGCATAAAAAAAATCTAGGCATAAGTTTTCTGGATGAAAGTTTCGCTTATATTAAACCTTCTCTTGATTTTTATCGCATAAAGACAGATGCCTCCGTCACTATTTTCACAGAATATTTTCACATGTTGTTTGAAGAGTTTATTTAATGTACAGTTGTGACTTATTTTTATGTATTTTATTTATTATACATTTATAAAATAAGTAACAAATTTTGATTAAATGAACTCTAAAAACTAGTCTAGAAATGGATACACAGTTGATTCCCAAGAAATAAAAAAATCACTTTGCCGTGATTATGATAGTAATTGATATATAGATTAATAATATACTGATTTAAAATGTATACTAAATATGTAATATAATAATAATAATATAAAATGTTTACTAAATAATAAGACTAATAAAATTCAAAAATATTTTATCGTATTTCTTAAAAATCACCCCTTTGCATAATTGCCTCCTTACATCATTATTATTTCCTTTCGCCAACAGATTTATCAAGAAAAAAAACATGCGAATAAATATTACTTTGCATTTCAAATAAAGCAATTCAGTCTCTCCCCTCCATATCCTCGGTAGCATAGTGATTCCCGCCGGGTAAATTTATTTTTTCGTTTTTTAGTATTCATTTATACTATTTTTTATTTATTAACTTTTTTAAATAGATAACGACCCAAAAAATGATTAATTATGTTTAGGATATGTTATGTTTTTTTGTTAAGTTATGTTATGTTAGTTTTATTTTGTTAATATTTATTTATTTATTTAATGTTTATGGAAGACCAACAGCACAAAAAAAAGCATAGAAAACATTGATACAATCAATATAGATGGCCAATTACAGGTCTCCACATTTAGAATTAAATGTGGAGACCTGTAATTTAACTGATTAATTTACCTGTAATAATGGAGACCTGTTAAAGAATTACAAATCATGTTGCGAAAAAGCAAAAATGGAAATATTTACTGTTATAATATGTCCAGTAATATCTAAATATAATGATTTCTTTTGAAGTCACGGCTAAAAACGAAATTACGTGGCCGGAGTAAGGATCGAACCCCGGTCGCCCGAAGGGCACGTGGCAACTAACCAACCCAGCCACCACCAGTTCTCTTCAATCCGTCAAAAATAGATAATTTATTTTTATTTATTAACAGATAATTCCACAGATTCAAATTTAAAAAAAATAATATCCAATTTAATATTATTAAATTCATTCTTAGAATATCTTATACTTTGTAATCTATACCTATAAAACTCAATGTCTGTCTGTCTGTTCTCTATTCAAATCCACACCGTTTGTCCGATTCGATCAAATTTTGCGTACTTATGCTTTGGAGCCCGGCGGGTAACATAGGAAACATTTCCCCCCTATTCTCATACCCCTTCCCCTCCCCCTGACATATTTTCGATGCAAATCTGTACCGTTTGACCGATCGGCATTTAGGACTCGGCGAATAACATAGGCGATATTTCCCCCATATTCTTTTAACCCTTCCCCTCCCCCTGACATATTTTCGATGCAAATTTGTACCGTTCGATCGATCGGACTCAAAATTTGGAAACATATTCTTTAAGACTCGGCAGGGTAACACAGGCTACATTTCCCCTCTCCGCCTTTACCCCTTTCCCTCCTTCTGATATATTTTTGACGCAAATCTATACCTTACGACCGATCGGATTCAAAATTTAGAAACTTATTCTTTAGGACTCGGCAGGTAACATAGGCTATATTTCCTCTCTCCCTTTTTACCTTTTCTCCTCCCCCTTATATATTTTCGATGCAAATCTATACCATTCGAATCAAACCTTTGTTTCCCCCCACACATTTATTTTCAACTTAATCCTTAACTCGTGCAACGCCGTGTACGAACAGCTAGTTATTTCATAATATTAACAAAGAAAAAAAACTTTTCTACATAATGAATAATTTTTGAGCTCATTATCAATTAAAAAGGTTAACAAATAAAAATCTAAATAAATCAAAGTATAAATAAATAAAATAAAAAACCAAAATAAAAAATTACCCTGCGGTAATCAAACCCCAGCCTCCCCCGTGACAGGCGAGGGTACTCACCACTATACTACTGCCGAGGATACGGAGGCGAGTGACTAAATAGCTGTATTTAAATTATATTAATATATCGTGCAATAGTGAAGAAAATCGCAGCGGCTGCCCTGTCAAAAATACCGTAACGGTCGCAGGTTTTTGTCAACATAGGCATAGACAATTTTTTTTTCTGATTTTGTTGTTTAATTCTTTGTTTGTAATGTGGAAGGTAATTTTAATCTATCAGGCGAAAAAATATTGCCTTTAGACTCGCTCGAAGATAATTCAACTCCTGCTAGTATTACACTTCTCTTGATTTTTGTTAATGTTCAAACTAGATTTTTTGTCTTAGAGACCCGTGTTACCTTTTTTTTAATTGTTCTAGGATTGCGGTCTGTTCCACCAATATGTATCTTCTTTTGTCAAATGTCGAATGGGACTCTGCTATGCTGTATAAAATCTTTTTTATGATCAGCAGATAATCTTTTCAAAGTTTGTTGAGGTTTAGTAGGTTGGCAACACACTGTCCGTAATATTTTCTACACTCCCTAATATAGAGCACAATATAGAGCACTGATAGCATTGTCTTCCAGTTTCCGTAATGATCTAATTGTTATTATAGAGAAAATAATTTAACGAATGTAAAACGCACGCACAACTGTACTCTTATAATTTTTTTTCTAAAATTACACTAATACAGATGTGACGCGATAGGCGCGCGACCACATTCGACTAGGTACCTACCCTTCAAAGTTATAAAAACAAAACTATTTGTAAACTTTGGCGGGCTTAATAACTATATGTCACTTAATAGGAACACAATAATACACGTTAAGTTTAAATAATAATAATTCAAATAATTTAGGATGTCGTTGCTTAACACCACTATTTCATACCAAACTATATAATGTATCAGAATAGGGGATTGATGAGCGGGCTGTTTGGTCGGAGTCGAACCTGTTTGGTCGGTTCTACGACTGGAGGGCTGGTGTAATCACGTCTTCTCAAATGTGGCCCGGAGCGACGGTTGCTGGTCATAAAATCAGCATCCTCGTGGCTGCGATCCATTGAAGGTCTGGTCTCCTCGAGCTTAGGGCCTGCTGCCGTCTGTCGCTGCAGCAGGTCCTCCAGCCGCGCACTCCGAGTCTTCTCGGCTTGCCCGGCTTCTGGGTGGGCAGCTGGGATAGTGCCACACGGGGACCCTTGAGGATTTCACCTTGGCCTCATTTAAATAAAAAGTAACCTAAATTATAATGTTTCATTCACAAATAATAATTGGTATGTGAAACAGTTGTATAATCATGAATACGCCTGTTTTATTATTTAGTCTTGATCAATAATAATGTTGGTATCCCGAAAGATCCGGGATTATAAATCCTGGGTCGGGATCCCCCACCTGTGTGGGAGAGGTATCCCCAAGAGAAATGTATAAAAATTAAATATAATAAATATTCTGTTTTCTTTCAGCATCAAAATGACGCGCAAGAATTGGAAAACTTTTATGATGAACCTATAAACCAGGTAAGACTTTCTTCTGACCCCCCAAAATAAGAATATTTTTTTAAATTGACCACTACAATGGAATATATCATATACAGGTGTTTCATAACTGATCTATACTACTTTAGGAAAGTTTTATAGATCAGTTTAAGAAAATGAATCGAAAATGTACAATACTTTGTGAAAAAAATCATTAGTTACGGAGATAAGCGACTTCAAAAGTTGCATATTTAAAAAAAGTATACCGAGTATCGTAAATGCAGACGCTCTAATTCAAATTAAATTAAATAATTTTCAATATGGCAGAAGCACTGTGAAAAAGTAAATTTTGCCCACAATTATTATTAACATTCATACATCTCCTCATACGCGCTTTCCTAGCTTTCCTGTTAGGCTTCTGACAGCATCATCCTTCAATATCTGGTGAACCTGATCATGTCAAAACTTTCGCGGACGTCCTATATTACTTCGACATTCGCGTCGTTTATATTTCTTAACATAGCGCTGACCAGCTACCCTTTCTTAATCTTGTTCATTTTTATGCGTGAGGAATGGTGTTAGGACTCTATAAGGTACTTCTGGTCTCACCTCGACTCTACATATGGCCACATTACTAGCCCTCTCGCATTTTCGGTCGTTGACCCTACGTTGTAGTGAATGCTTAAAAAATACCTACGCAGGTGAGATTATAAAACTTTGTCATTAGGCTTCGTGGAGGGGGGAACAGAAAACAGCGCAAGCATTGCTGACAGGGCGCAATAGCTTGGGAAAGCTACACTACTACCTTCCTAGCCGCCCCACTTGTCAGTGGCGGCTGGAGGGGTTTGTTCCTGCTCAGCCTCTCTGTGGCAAGATGTCGGCAATCCTCGGCTGTTTTCCGGCTGCAAGGGACAGGAGGAGGCTCCTCATCCGGCCCTGCCTTTTCCCGTTCAAGTTCACACCTTTACGGTGACGCATTCCGTCCACATAGCACGGCCCTTTGAACAGACCCAACAAGGGCGCGAGCGGGTTCGGTGCTCGAGCCGTTCTCCCAATTGGACATTTTCTCCTCGACAACGATGCCGGCGCCGCACGCTATAACTTAGTTTCCATGTAATATCGCTTCATTTAACGCGGTTCAAGGCCTTTGAATATTTTATTCCTGAGAGCCTCACTTACTTTCTTACACCACAATTACATACGTTCACAGAACACGGAAGAAGGCGTATAGTAGAGGTGAACTCCTTTATCAATATCCTCCAAATTGGTAACCGCCACACACCACAAACTCCATAAACCTTAATCACAAATAGTACACAATTTGGGTTGTACTATGCCTGTCTCACTAGAAGAAACTGCGTTGAGACAGGCATAGTTTCCAAATAGTTGTACGGTTAGATTTTAATTCATATTTGTCTAGTTACAAGTTATTTCTTATTAGTGTTGTTATTTGTATAGGTATACAAAACAAAAAACGTTTAGAAAAAATAAAAGTAATAAAATTAGTAAATTAAAAGCATTTATGTGTATTTTATTTATGGTTTTTGTGTTTAATTTGTAGAACTCCATATCTATTTTTAGCGAAATTGAAAATAAATTAAATTTTAATAAATATTATTATTAAGTTCTACGGGTTAAGTATTTTTATGTGTTACAGCTGTTTCGGCTTGTAAGGCCATTATCAAACAGTGGATATACCACGTACAAACAACTTATTTATAAAATTTTATGTTTAAAGTTACCCCTTCCCCTTTAGAGTAATTAGATATTTGTGGTGAAGCCCTGTAGTAATGTACGTTTTTTCCCGGGCACTTATCATTAAAGGTGCCTCGGTTAACGTTATGCTTAATTATCAAAAGTCCCCGTTTTCTGCAAGTGTTATTTATAAATATTATTTTAATTTATGTCCTTGATTATTGGTTTTTTAAAGATATTTGGTATATCCACTGTTTGATAATGGTCTTACAAGCCGAAACAGCTGTAACACATAAAAATACTTAACCCGTAGAACTTAATAATAATATTTATTAAAATTTAATTTTTTTTAAATTTCGAAAAAAAAAAAAATTTTTTATATGTTTTGACAAAAAAGAGAAAAAGAAGAAAAAAACAGAAAAGAAGAGGTAGAAAAACCAGTAATTATTATTATTCATTAATTTGTTCGATTGAGAGCACCAATTTTGTGTCTACCCAAAAAGCACAAAATTAGTGCTCTAACTCGAACAAATTAATGAATAATAATTACTGATTTTTGTATAATAAGGTATTTTGAGAAAAAATACAGTCATTATATTATTAAATTAAAAGCACGGTATTTAGTTATTGCGATATTATGAGTTAGTAGGGTGTTAATGTCAAGGAAATTCAGCTTTTTGAATACTGATGCCCACATATCTCCTCGGAGTTCAAGAGCAGTGTCATCGGCAAAGCATATAACATTTCCGTCAGTGGGAATGTTGCAGAGATCATTGATGTGCCTATATTAAAAACATTATTGGACACTACCCTGTGGGACACCCAAGTTTGTGATAAGGAGTTTGCTTGTAATGTTTTTAATTGTCACTCGTTGGTTCCTGTCCGATATGTAGTTTTTAAACAATTGTAGTTATTTCCCAACGATACCATTTTTTTTAAATTTATCTAATAATTTTATATGCAGTATTGTGTCAAAAGCCTAAGTCAAGGATGATGGATATACATTTTTGGCCATTATCTAAATTGCTAGTAATGAAGTTCGTGGCACGGGCAATAGCTTCGGTTGTTCCTATGTTTACTTCAGAGTAAATTCAGAGTAGTGATTTTCTGGTATGATTTTATTATTCTCGACATATTTTATAATTTTTTTAATAGTTTTTTCCAGTATTTTCTAAGGGGAATTGAGTAGCGTAATTAGTCTTTAGTTACTGATATCACTTTTACTGCCTGTTTTATTAATTGGGATTATTAGTCCTTCTTTAAGTTTGGAGGGGAGTTGATAATTAGAAAGTGTAAGAGCGTTGTCAGTTTTACATTCATCATTTTGAGTACGTTTACCGAAATTCCGTCTATATCAGAAGCATCACTATTTTTTAATGATTTAATCTTTTCTTCTATCTCTTGTTTTTTAACATTTGTAAAAGAGAATTTATGAGAAATTTCAACATTTGAGTTATTGGTTTCAATTTTGTTGATTGAGTGTGGTACAGGGGATTTTATTAGCTAAATGAGACAAAATATCGGTAAATAATTGATTGGCATGGTTAACAATTTCATTGGGGTTATTTTTGAAATATGTTGTTTGACCTTGAATTTCTAACTGATTGAGAACTGTTTCCTTTTTTGGTCTGTATAAGATGCCTCCCTTATTATGTTCCTTTTTTTCTGAGTCACCGTTGTAGTCGATGATTTTTTATTTATAGTGGATTTATTTTGCTTTGTTCATTATTTGAGTACAAATGTTACGGCATCATTTGTAGAAAATATTTAAATTTTAAATAAATATATAAATAAATAGAAATTTAAACAAATATAAATAAATAAAAATTTTAAAGTAATGTCATAAGAGTTGTTACGTATTTTTTGAGTATTAAGTTTCTTTTATTTATGCATTTAATTATATTTAGAGTGTAATCCACGGTTTTAGTGATTTTTTACTTCAGGGGATGTGTTTGCATATTATAGTTGTATATTTGTTTACTTAATTTTGTGTAAGTCTATTTTTTATGTAAAGTAATTCCATGCCTTATTGGAGTCTTAATTAATCTTAATCAAAAGTATCATTAAATAACATAAATTAGAAGAATCTAAAGATTCTTCGAATTCATGTTATTTAATGATACACTAGATTATCATACTTTATTTTTGTAATAGATTGTTTGTATTATATTCAAGAACACATTCTTATTGTAATTGTTGCAATTTTTTCAGAACAAAGTTCAGTGAAATTTAAAACCAAATTAATTAATCAATTAGAAAGACATACAGAAAAATCAACAATGTTTTCATTGTTTGCAAGGAGAGATATGTGCCCATTAAATGATATAATAAATGGTGTAAATAAATGGTGGCAGGATTGTATTTCTGATGTTACAGAAGACTCGAATGTATTTCAATTAATCATGTCTTATAATTCTTGAGTCATTTTTAATTACACATGTAATTAGGTTGAGTGTTATAATAACACAATATAATATAAATGTAGGTAGGCTCCGTTGCCAGTGTCAATGATTGGTGACGAATCCTATTCTCACTCGAGTATGTGTTGGTAAGTATATTCGTTTCATAATTATATTCAAGTTATACATTACCAACTAACCGAGTGAGAAGAGAGTAGTCTCCGCAAAGTGAGACCACTAGTCCGAGCGCACACACATTATATTATATAATAATTTGAAGTGGCGGAAGAACTGAATACACGTTAAGACTTATAACTTGGCAAAATCAAGCTCCAAGTGTCAGATTGGTGTTCCAGACCGCCCTCAAGCTGCTACCGGCCCGCTCTTCCAGGAAGCTGGTGCTGGCCGTCTGCGTGGCTGTTGGGGTCGGGATTATTATCGGAGTCGGATCGGGTGTCGGCATCTCAAAGGTTACGGCCAATTCTGGTCTGCCCTCGGAACCAAGGTTTGTTAATTGTTTGCCTTATTGTCAACTGTTAACTTGATGTCGGCTCTTGTACCGTTGTTTCAGATTATCAACTTGCTTTTCTACTACTACAATTAACACTTAGCATGAGTTTTCCTGCTAATAGAGCGAGGTGATTCAACAAGTACAAATGATGATGATGAAAGGGATCACCAAATAACAAAATTAATCTGAATTAATTTGAATCTGGAGTCTGAATGAGCCATTCATAATTCTCCGCCAGGCCACAACCTAATTTGTCTCTGTCTTT
Source organism: Agrypnia vestita (assembly GCA_016648135.1). Classification (NCBI taxonomy): domain Eukaryota; kingdom Metazoa; phylum Arthropoda; class Insecta; order Trichoptera; family Phryganeidae; genus Agrypnia; species Agrypnia vestita. Next base: position 129,805 of record JADDOH010001871.1, read on the forward strand.
CAGATCGGAGCTGAATAGAAGTAATGGTATGATAACGATAAGTGAACTCGAGAGTCTTCAAAACATGACAAAGCAGGTAAGTCACTTACTATGAGTAATGTGAACACTGAATGTGTCATGGGGATTATTTTTTCAATACGGAAATACTGGCCCTGAACTCAATCTATAACCCCCCTTAAAAATCACTTTTTAATTAGCATCCACAGCTTCACCAGATGTGGACCAGACAGTCCCTAGGCCCAAGCCCGCCGCGCTGGCAAGGAAACCATGGAACCTACAGGGCTGACGACCCGTTATTGGCTGGTTTAAGGATATTTTACACCATGGCCATGTTCATCATCCCCCCCCTCCTTCCCTTCCTCGGAGCAACATTTTTACATTTCATTTATACACTGATAGCCGTCAAGAGCTATGGTTAAGAGGTTTAGGATGTCTTTATTGGATTATAACACTTTAATATACAATATGTAGACTTTTAATATAGATTTCACTAGATCCTTCATAGGTCATTGATAGTTGATGATAATCTCCCTCACATGTCTCAGTGGATTCTGTAGGGGTGTGCCCACACAATCTGTTAGTGATGTGACAATTCCATTCTTCAGTTCGGTTTAAAACCGAGATAGTTGGGCACCTGCACTCCGTACAGCATTGTTACGTGTCCATTTTTGGAGGTCTTATCCAATATATTTATTTTACTTATGTAATTGTGGTACTTTAGGATACAAACCTTCCAAGGCAACTTTAGCTCCACCACAATGACCCGTCTAATTGTATTTGAGTACCTACAGTACTATGCCAGGTTTCAGTGTTTTAGAGCATAGCTCTCTTGGGAACATATATTGATAGTCCGTATTGTTGAGTTATTTGAATGATATACAAACATTGAATGAACCATGTCTTTTCACCATAACATAAGGCTGACGAGAATGTAACAAGACTATTAAAAATTATATAATATAGAAAACACTTAAAAAAATGAAGCCATAACAAGTATTAACTCGTTATTAAATACGAACTGAAAATAAGAAAACACCAACACGCAATAGTATTCAGTGTTGCGTTTTTTTGATTATTGAAGTTGAGACTTTTGAGATCCCCTTCCTCTCCTCCCGGGCCTCAATAAATTTATCATTGTACCCTTCTCTTCAGACAAACTTTTGTTTTTTCTAGTTATTGTCTGGATGACACTCTTCCTGAATTCCTCCAGCGCCTTATTATATCTTAAAGTGTATCTACCTTCTTCCAAAGCAATTTTACATACAGTTAGGATCCGCTTTGCTGCTGGGCAGACATTGGCATCGCGCAGGTCGCGTGAAGCATTTTCACTCATACTCTAACGCTTCAGATTTCTGGTGTCAGGAAGTATAAATTGAAAAGCAATTATATGGAATTTCTGTATCTCGGGGGACCAGCTGTATAGCGCGGCAGGACGGATAGGAGGCACGTCTACCCACTGGTAAGCCAATCATGCTGAATCCCAAGGTTTATTGCGTGGAGTCAAACTTTACTAGAGCCTTTTCTTCAGCCTTTTCCCTTCCTAGACCGCTCCTGTTGGTGGTTCAACACTTAAGGATCTGTGGACCAACATTCTGAAATATTAGTCTCTGGAGTTGTAGGGTGTGTTGCATTCGATCTGTGCACCGTGTATACTTTATTATACCCCGTTATTATTATTTCTCAAACTATACATTTTTTCTAGGAAATTGCCCAGCTCAAGGAAAATATGGACATGAAACTGTGAGTTATGACAGTTTATTTTATAATACAACTATACTATATATTTTATATTATTATAATAAAACAACAGCTTCGTACCCGGCGTTGCACAGGTTAAGGAATATGTTGAAAATAAATTTGTGGGGTGAAACAAAGGTTTGATTCGAACGGTATAGATTTGCATCGAAAATATATCAGGGGAGGAGAAAAGGTAAAATGGGAGAGGGAAATAAAGCCTATGTTACCTGTCGAGTCCTAAAGAATAATTTTTAAAATTTTGAGTCTGATTGGGCAAACGGTACAGATTTGCATTGAAAATATATCAGCGGAGGGGAAGGGTTAAAAGAATAGGGGGGAAATTCCTCATATATTACCCGCTGAGTCTGAAAGAATAAGTTTTCAAGTTTCGAGTCCGATCGATCAAGCGGTACAGATTTGAATGTTCTTAGGTTTTCACGGCCACTCAGAATCTTCAAGTTTGTGTTTACTGGGGTATTATGCCGTGTTGTTACGACCTTTCGGGCTGACGTTTCGGATCCCATTGCAGGGTCCATCATCAGGGCTGATGTGTTGTTGTGAATGTTGGTGTTGTGGTTAAGTATAGGCTTGCAATACCACGCCGAAGTCATGATGTGTTGTGTGTATGATTCATCTATTTTTTACTTCGACATCAAGAAAAGGTAGGTCGTTGTCTTTAGTCTCAGATTTGCATCGAAAATATGTCAAGGGAAGGGGAACGAGAATAGGGGGTAAATCGTTTATTTTACCCGCCGGGTCCTGAAGCATAATTTTGCAAAATTTGAATTGAATCGGACAAACGGTGTAGATTTGTATAGAGAACAGACAGACAGACAGATATTGAGTTCTATAGGTTAGATAACCTGTCCCTGTATAGACTAGCTTGTCCAAGGAGCTATCCATGGGGCACATCTGCGCTAGCTGATATTGATGTTGTGTGTGTTTTGGTGGACCTTTTATACAGCTATACTATACTTTTGTTAAAAAATAAATGTAAATTATGAGTGTAATAGGAATTTGTATTCTTATCATTGTACTACTTTAAACAAGTGAATTCAATTTTTTAAATTCATTATTTTATTTATATATGTGGGGTGTAAAAGCAAAATCAGTAACATCCAAAAATTTGTTTTAATGCTGTCACTGATGATTACTAAATTTAAAAATCCCTGAATTCTAGATTTTACGTATCTATCTGTGACGAATGTGCGGACGCTTGGATGAGTGAGAGGCAAGCGTGCGAGCGAGACGCGTAGATGGGCCCGTGCTGTTGCGCCGCACCGGGCAGAACGAGATTCACCGGGGTCCGAATCAGTTGTACATTTTGTATTATAAGTAGTGTCTCCAATAAATGTTGTTACCTACGTAACGAGTATTATCAGAAGAACCCGACTATTCCCAAGTGCGTAGGCCGAGTTCTATTGCCTACGCACGCAAGAACATCACACTATCTCTTCCAAAATCATGTTTCTTTTCAATTTATAGCCCATCTCTATACCTATAAAACTCAATGTCTGTCTGTATGTCTGTTCTCTATACAAATCCATACCGTTTGTTCGATTCGATTCAAATTTTGCATACTTATGCTTTAGGACCCGGCGGGTAACAAAGGAAACATTTTCCCTCTATTCTCATACCCCTCCCCCTCCCCTTGACATATTTTCGATGCAAATCTGTACCGTTTGACTGATCGGACTCCAAATTTGGAAACTTATTCGCGGGTAACATAGGCAACATTTCCCCCCTATTCTCTTACCCCTTCCCCTCCCATGAAATATTTACAATTTAAATCTGTACGGTTTGACTGATCGGACTCATAATTTGGAAACTTATACTTTAGGACCTGGTGGTTAACATTGGTGACATTTCCCCCTATTCTTTTACGCTTTCCCCCCCCCTGCCTAATCTATTATCGATGCAAATCTACACCGTTCGAATCAAAGCTTTATTTACCCTCTATAGTATCTCTACTCCGGCTGAGATTGGGATAGCCTCCAATTAAACATTTTGTATATGCATTTATATTTGGGACTTGTCGTGATGAACGACCGTTCTACCTACTGTGTATGTCGCGGGCGCTAAAGCAAAAGAGACCGCGTCCTCAAAATGGCGGCCTATTTATATCCGCGCCCCCTAGGGATACCACACCCTCATAAATTTATTTTAAACTTAATCCTTAACGCGTGCAAAGCCGGGTATGAGCAGCTAGTTTCCTATAAAATATCGAATTCAGTACATTATAAACTAGTAATCCGCGATGACTGCAAAATATATAAATGATACGTGGGGTACAAAAGCAAAGGCAGCAATATCCAAAAAAAATTAATGCATTCATCGAGGATTAATATTTTATAATATACTGAATTCAAGATTTTATAGAAAACATGATTTTGGAAGGGACAGATATAGAAAATCTAGAATTCAGTATATTATAAATAAGTAATCCTCGGTGAGTGCACACAAAACATTTTTTTAAGTTTTTGGATAATGCTACCATTGTTTTTATTAGTTTATTTTATTTTATTTATTAATTAATTAACGCCCAATAGGGCTTTTAAAACATATAGGTAAGTGTAAATTAACAGAGCATATAGTTTAAAGAGATAAAAACAATAACATGTAAACATAATAATGACATAAAGGGAGAAGAAAATACTTAAAATACAGATACAAATATAAATATAATATAAAGTATAAAGCAAGTATATAAAAAGCAGAAGCATAAGAAAATCATAATATGTATAATAGTAATTAAAACAAAAAAAGTAATAATGTACAGTGAAAAGATATAGCACAAGCTTTGAAGGACATATTATAATAAAAAATATACATACAAATACATAACAATTATTTAAGTCCAATTCGACAAATACTAGTAATCTTTCAATACACCTTTTAATATATGTTTGAATAATATATAGTTATTGGTATTGCTCGTACCTGTTTGTTAGTCTAGCTGGTTGTTTTTATAACCCACTAGCTGTCCTTACCCGGCGTTGCACGGATTAAGGATTAAGTTTAAAATAAATTTGTGAGGGTAAACAAAGGCATCGAAAATATATAAACGGAGGGAAAGGGTTAAAATAATAGGAGGGAAAATGTTGCATACGTTACCCGCCGAGTCCTACCGAATAAGATTCCAAATTTTGAGGTCCGATCGGCCGAAAGGTACAGATGTACCTGAAAATATATCAGGGGAGAGGAAGGGTTAAAAGGATAGGGGGGAAATGTCACATATATTTCCCGCCGAGTCCTTAACAATAAGTTTCCAAATTTTGAGTCCGATCGGTAAAACGATATAGATTTGAATCGAACATTTGAACGAATTGAAGAAAAAAATCGAAAAAATTCAAGAGGAAGGGAAGGGGTAAAAAATAGGGGGAAAATACGCCTATGTTCCCCGCCGCGTCCTAAAGAATAAGTTACCAAATTTTGAGTCCGATCAGTCAAACGGTAGAGATTTGCATCGAAAATATGTCAAGGGGAGGGGAAGGGGTGTGATAATAGGGAGGAAATGTTGCCTATGTTACCCGCCGTATCCTAAGGAATAAGTTAACAAATTTTGAGTAAGGTCGGTCAAACGGTAGAGACTTGCATCGAAAATATGTCAAGGGGAGGGGAAGGGGTATGATAATCGGGAGGATTTCCTATGCTACCCGCCGAGTCCTAAAGAATAAAGCCATGTATTCACTAGGGGACAAATTGTCCCTCAATAGCACGCGCGGCATAGAGTTTACGTGACGTTGCAACGTCGTGCACTGTTCCGCGACGTCGCGCACAACATAGCGCGGCATTTCTACGTGCCGTGGCAACGTTGCCATGCGCACGGTACCCGAGCGAGCTCACTGCAACATTATGCGGAGCGTCAGTACCACGTGGTATGTTTACAAGTGAATACGCAAGCGCTATATCTGTCAAGATGACAATGTGGGGGAACGAAATTGCTCTTGGACTCATCGAGCTGTATCGATCGAAGATCGCATAGAATGTCCGTCCTTCTTTCTCTTTGCAGTAAATAATTTCGCATTCTCCTCTTACGTTTCGATAAACTCATTAACATAAACAGATACGCAGTTGTCATCATAACCTCATAGGGCGGCATTTCCGTGACGTGTGGAAAACAATAATTATTTGCAAAAAATACCTTATTTTTAATAATATTCAATTTACTACAGTAAAACCTCGTTAATTTGAAATTGCGACCCAAAAAAACATTTCGAATTGCGCGGAACCCCGTTTTCGCCAAATGAGATACTGCAGCTGTCATCATAACCTCATCGGATGACATTTCCGCGACAAGATATGCGAATCCCGGTGTGTACATGTCAAATGACCGCGTCATTGTCCCCGAAACATGAGCGCAGATGTTGATGCGACATGCCGAGCGGAATGTTTCGCGATTTGTCCCCTAGTGAATACATGGCTTAAGTTTCCAAATTTTGAGTCCAATCGGTCAAACGGTACTGATTTGCATCGAAAATATGTCAGGGGGAGGGGAAGGGGTATGAGAACAGGGAGGAAATGTTGCCTATGTTACCCGCCGGGTCCTAAAGCATAAGTATGCAAATATTGAATCGAATCTGACAAACGGTGTGGATTTGTATAGAGAACCGACAGACAGACATTGAGTTGTATTAGTTATATTTGTAGACATTTTTCGTTGTAGAAACATACCCGAATTAAATAAACACTTAGAACTTAGATTATATACTAATAGAATAAATTACATTTTAATGGACTAAATTTTACTCATGTCTTGTTCCTCATGTTGTTTATTCTATTGTCCATATATATTGATCATTTCTATTATTAAATTATTTTATACTGTTTATCTTATATTGTTTTTACATTTATTGTAATTCCTTTATTATATTATTCCCATATATATTGATCATTTCTATTGTTAAATTATTTAATACAATTTATTTTATATTGTTTTTACACTTATTGTTATTCCTTTTTTATGTTATTCCCATATATATTGATCATTTCTATTGTTATTATTTAATACTATTTAATATTATTTAAAATTATTTAATACTATTTAATTATATTGTTTTTACACTGCTACATTTATTTTGGTATCTTTCATGTCTTTCATTTATCTCAAATATGTTTATTCATGTAAATATATATATTTTTAAAATTATTTTCAGTGTTTTTATATTAGGTATATAAAAATCTAATTAACTTTCACTCACTGTAAAAGCCCACTAGGGCGTCGATTAATAATAAATAAATAAAATTATATCTGTGATGAGTGAAGAAATGAGTCAGAATGACGGATGTGAGAATTAATCTGAGCCTGGAGGAGCAATTTAGAATCCCCCGCCTGCCTTTCAGATCGGAGCTGAAGAGCTGCAACGCCACGAGAGATGAATTGGAGAAACATCAGAACTTGACAGAGCAGGTTAGTTAGGTCTAATTGGTATCAAATATTGCAGATGATGTCTCATGCGGATTTTTTTTAAATATAGAGATTTGATTTTTTTAATTCAAGATTTTCTTTGAGGAAAATAATTATTTGTAGCGATGTATTTGTATTCTAGTTTCATTGAATTTTCAAATAAAAAAACTATGTGTGTAGTGTGAACAATATCAGTGCACTATAAGGGTTGATAATTTCTCGCAGCTTCTGTAATATTATTCAATCGTCATTATTATAATTTTGCATAAAACTGAAATTCGATTACGAATAAGTAAGTTTTCCAATTAATAAAAATACTATCTCTCCGAGGGCCGCAGCTCTCGTGTCCATGAGTAGGCAATAACAACAAATGCACTAACCCGAAGATGTACATATTTTATGGAATTTAGTCACTATCGTAATTGTCTCACGATTCTTGTGTTTTGTAGGAAAATGCCCGGCTGCAGGCAAGGCTGAGCGAGACAGAGTAAGTTTTTTAAATATTTTCAAACACTATCTGTCAATTCTGGCGCTTGTAGGATACAATAAAATCTATCCTCCTTATTGACTGATGCAACTGAAATAACACGTGTAAACTGAAGTAAAATGTTGCGAAGGAACCAGGTGTTATTGTTAATTATTGTTTATGGAGAAGTAAACGTTGTTGCAGCCAGATTGGGCATCGTTAAAGGAATATTAATCTTCAATGGTTTGTACTTTCAATGTACTTTAGAGCTCAACATGCTTAATTTTTTTCTCCATATTTTTCTTAACACATAAATCGAATCATTTTTTTTTTGCAATAACTGTTTTCTCTTTCTTTATAATAAGTTATTTCTATTAATTTAAGAGCCTTGGCCCTTGAGGGAATATTGTGGAAACATGTAGGTGAATGATGGATAATTTTTATTTAAAAAATATTTATATCTAATAAAATCTTGATTATCTATTATTAAGTTTTGTTCCAAAAATTAAATACAAAAGAGCAATTTACAGAACTGAACCAAGTATTTCCTAGTTGCATTTTACAACTCCTGCCTGGGTTTAGTGGAAACATTATTATTTAGAGGTTGTGCAAAGCAATAGCACCTTCCCCCACGGATTTCTTTTAAACTAAATCTATTACCCGGGCAACGCCTGGTACGGACTGCTAGTACTATTATATTTTGGGGTGAATTTTACAATTTTATCATCAAGATTTAGGAACATTTATGAACATTTTAATTTTAATTTTTATTAATTTAATAATTTAATTTGTACTTAAGGCGATCGTCTAGCAGAGTGAACAAACATAAATTGCAAGTAAACAAACTAACAGATTTTGCTATAATTGTAATAAATTAAAGATAATTGTTTACTTTGTAATATTATTGAATAAAAAAGACATCTCAACAGGCCGTTCAGTCATAAAAGGCCCACAAAGTGGAGCAATTTTCTTCATTTTTAAAACATCGAAGGTTTGGTAATTTATTAATAAATTATATCATTTAGTTGTGACATTTTAATAAGATATTCGTATTTAAAATATATGTAACCTGATGAATAAATTTTAAAATGAGATATTTCCGAACAAAAATGTGATAAAATGTGATAAAAAACGTAAGAGAAGATATGAAAAAATGTGATAAAAAACGTAAGAGAAGATATGAGAAAAAATGATTAAATTTGCTCATTCTGCTAGACGATCGCCTTAACCAAATTTGGTTATTCAGAATTCTCTCATCTCATAGAAACCACTTCATTTTGGATTGATTTCGGATCGGACTACAACACAATAGACAAATACTGTATTTATTTCAACAAAAATTAATATAGTTGCTAATTTTATACTTTTCAATTATTTATTAATCTAGTGTTACAAAAAGAAACATATACAACATTATTTATACTACGAATAAATCAAGTTACGTTCAAAATTTCACTACCTGCGAATTGTGATATGTTGTACAATTATTTTTTGTGACAATAGGTTTTTGTAACATGCGTATGTAAAAATGGCCAATGGTAGGTATTTTCTTGCAACAAAATTGTTATTAATTTGATAAAAAAACTCTTGGTAGCTGTTGATTCAAACATATTGTAAACGCAATGAGAAACTAGAATTTAGCAATATTAATTAAGGTTAAGACCGATTGTATAATATGTATGAGTTAAGTAAAATTATATATTTATGTTTTCGACAATTATCTATTTATGCCTATTCGCGACCCGGGCAACAAAAAATGGCTCTATAAGACAATGGTGCAATTATGTTACCTTTTTTGTGGTTTACCGCGAAGATCCTCGTCGTAGTCGCGTCCCCCAGGGCAGCCAGATGAAACGGATGAGAATTCGAATGTTTTGCGATGTACATAAATGAGAGATTGAATGAAAATGTTTATTACAGAAAGATTGAAGTTAAGCGCGCCGGGTTTAAAATTAGGTTGATATTCTGGTTGCCATGCAATTAAAAAATGTATTGTAAAACTTTGTGCTAATACTAATAGGTTATGATTACAATATTGCATATTAAATTTAAAATGAAATATTTTAGATGCAGATGAATGTTAAAATGATGCAATGTGACACTAATTTATTTATTCTAATGCAATATTAAAGTTATATATATATATATGTATATATGTTTTGCTTGAGGTTTTATTGTATGTATTGTTATTGTATGTAACAAAAGTAACTTCTGGACTCCCTCGCGTTTTCTGTAGATGGTCTCCCTGAGAAGACCTAGGCCGACGTTTCGACACGGTATCACGTGCCATTGTCAAGGCTAAAAAGGCCTCAAAAGTTACGGACTAGCCGTACTTGTTCGCGGGTTAAGCTCTTGTACGATACCACCAACTGCACCGACACATCATTTTTCTTCAAAATCTCTAGTTATCCAACCGGTAATACATGAATCACCCAGCACAAGTAGACAAAGTACTTTGCATGACTCAGCACCTATACCTACTGATAAATTACGAAGATCGCAGAGATTCAAAGAAAAAAGTTCTAGAAAATAGTCAAGCGAGTTTCGATACCACAGAGTATCAGTATCAGCACAATTTGAGGACAAATAAATTGAACTTCACAATTCAAATCAGAGATGGCGTTAGTTTCGCTCGCAACTGATACATGAAACACTGAACTGAACTCGAAGTATGACAGCCTTATTGGTGGGAGATTTTCATGTCACCCGCGAACAAGTACGGCTAGTCTGTAACTTTTGAGGCCTTTTTAGCCTTAACAATGGCGCGTGATACCGTGTCGAAACGTCGGCCTAGGTCTTCTCAGGTTAATCAAAGTATGTACCATTGCTATCTATGAACTTTTGCCATCTCATAGGTAGTTCATCGATCCTTTTACTAAAAAAACCATTCGGACGGGAATCAATAAAATCTTTGAAGGCGGTTTGGACTGCCCCATCGGAGTTGAATTTTTTCCTTTGCAAGAAGTTATCCAAATTTCGAAAAAAATGGAAATCTGTTGGGGCAAGGTCCGGAGGGTACGATGGATGTCTTAGACATTCCAATTGAAGCTCCTCTAATTTGGTAGCCGTCTGTTGTGCAGTGTGTGGTCTAGCGTTATCATGAAGCAGCAGTGGCCTAGAGCGATTGACCAGCCTCGGTTGTTTAGCAGCTAGCTTTTCCATCATGGTTTGCAGTTGCTGACAATAGACATCTGCCGTAATCGTCTGGCCAGATTTAAGAAAGCTGTAGTGAACGACACCAGCACTAGTCCACCAAACGCTCACAAGTAACTTTTTTGGAGTCAATTTTCGCTTGGGGCATGGTTTGGCTGGTTCGGCAGGGTTCAGCCATTGCGACGAGCGCTTCCGATTATCGTACAGGAACCACTTTTCATCACAGGTAATCATTCGATTTAAAATCCCTTCATTATTGTGCCGGTTGAGTAATGCAACGCAGCAGTCAACGCGCGTTTGTTGATTGCTTCACTCAATTCGTGAGGTACCCACCTTTCAAGCTTTTTCACCTTACTAATTTGCTTCAAGTGGATTAAAACAGTTTTTTCACTAACACCGCAGCCTGCAGCTAACTCGGATGTGGTTTGCGATGGATCCGCTTCCACAATAGCCTTCAATTCTTCATTATCAACTTTGGTCTCCGGCCGTCCACGGGGCTTGTTCTGCAGGTCGAAATTTCCAGAACGAAAACGTTGGAACCAAAAACGCACTGTGTTTTCTTTTGCGGCACCGTCGCCATACACATCATTAATCCTTCGAGCCGTTTCTGCAGCACTGGTGCCACGGTGGAACTCGTACTCGTAAATAACGCGATATTTCAAGTTTTTCATTTTGTAAACTGAGTGACGCAAAGAAAAAAACAATTGAGGAAAAAACAAATGAATTATAATTTTCAAAACACAAATACATGAGTAAATAGCTGTATAAATTTGGATTTGGAATTCCTAACCAAAGAGAAGATATTTGAGATTTAATTTGCCAGTACGGCAAAACGCCAATTTCATATGTAAGGACCTAATATATATAATAATATATATCTATATATATATATATAATTATTTTTACTATATTTTAAGTACCAAGATTAGAGGTTATCTACATTCACAGATCAAAATACACGGGGTCACCAGATATGGGGTTACATTGCTGGTGAATGCCCGACTTTTAAAAAGCAGGTGAATCAAAATAGATATACATAGGCGGACCTCAACTTTCGCACATAATTGGTTCCTGAAAATGTGTGCGAATGTTGAATGTTCGAAAGTAGTGGGATGTAAAAAAATTAAAATTGTATGTATTTTAAAATATTTATTTATCAAGTAAATATATGATGTTTAAGAGGCGTTAAAGTGGTTTAAGAGACATGTTTAAGTGGGGTTTGCGGGTGTTTCCCTTAAAAAGTTGTCAAGGGCTAATTGTTTGCCACTCTTCTTTCTCTTTTCTTCATATAGTATTTTAAAACATGCTATGTCTTTATTGATCGGCCTACACACTCAAGATATGCGTACTTCATTGGGATCAGAATCTTCCATAATATTTAAAAAATTGTCAAGATGCATGAAGGCTTCATTCATATTTTTCATTGTTAAAGTCTTGATGATTTGATCAGCTTCTTCTTCCTCACTTTCATTATATATTTCATTTTCATACTCCTGTTGCTCAATTAAATATTAATTTGTTAGAGGTTCTGAATGAGATTTTATCATCTCATTAACATCCTCATTAGTAACATCTAAGTTTAGTTCATTCATTAGGCGGACTATATCAATTGTGATGGTTTCTGGAGTTTCATCACAATTTACAAAATTGTTTCCATGAACCTTTCATGTTTGACTCTTTTATGTCGGCCCACGCTTTATGTCTCACGTGTCTCCAATATTGTTTATTGCGTTTCAGACATTGTAGTTCTTCCAGAAATCTTTTAATGTAGGCCCACCTTCCCTGTCAGTTGCCTCGATAGCCTGAGTTTATTGACCTCGAGACGAGAGATTATTGACCTCATATAATTATCGTGTAAACATAGCTATCTCCGTTTGGTCCATAAGCTGTATAAGGCAGATATTATTAGGAAGAAGAAACACAACATTGATTTCCGTGTGTAAATTCTGTAGAGATTTTGGGTGTCTTGGAGCATTGGAGCTAAGATTAATAATATTTTAAATGGTAAATTATTATCTTTCCTTCCTGCGCAAAACTAAATCTCTATCCTAGCTAGCTCCCAAGCAAAGTGACGGAAGGAAGCAAGATGCAAGTGATACCAGGATTCCACTTGCTTGTAAGCGAGCGAGAGGGGGATATCTTTACCCCACAGCGTGACAATGTGCGAAATAGCGAATTGTGCGAAAGTCGAATGTTCGAAAGTCCGTGATCCGTCTGTTTTTGCCGCAAAATGACTATGCGTGAGCTCTGTGGCAGGGCTGTGCTAAGTAGTCAGGGCTGCCCACACTCTGTTATTCAGAATTCTCTCATCTCCTCTTAACCACTTACTTCATTTTGGATTGATTTCAGATCGGACTACAACACAAAATTGAACTTATTGGAGAAATATAAAAAGGATCGCGTAAGTAATTCAACGCAGATAAGTTTCATCTCTATTTAAGTTAGCATATTTTGGCACATTCAAAGTAAAATTTTCATTGTAACGGAAACAAAATGATGTAGCGAAAATTCGAGACCACAAAATGCACTTGATTATTATTTATTGATACAGCAATATCTAAATATAATAAATTCGTTAGAATTCAAAGCTAAAGAACGAAATTACACTCACCCTACACTCACATACAAGAATCTATAATGTAATTGTCCTTAAAATGACGATAGTATTGCAAATATATCTATTGCCAGCATAAAAAAAAACAAATGGCGAAATCGCATAAAGTAGCGAGAAGTATGGATTGTTTTAAAATACATGTAGATAATATTTAATGTGTAGAAATATTATATACGTAAAATAAAAATGGTACTTATAAAAATAATAATTGATATTTTTACACGTTTATAAATAATTGTTAATATACATATTTGTGTTTCAAAATTGTTTGAATTTCGCCATATTCTTTTTTGGTTATGTACTGGTCAACCCAGATGTCAGTGCGGCGTATTATTATGCATATTATGTTATCTATGGTGCGGCGCGATCGGCGCGATGACAGCTACTATGTTGGCGAAATATTTACATTTTCTCTTTATACTATGAATCGCTTTAAAAAGCTACTTTTAGTTTGAAAAATGTTATATCACAGTGAATGAAATGAATCAAGTCGCAGATTTTAGATTACGGAATTACGTGCAGTACATAATTCATGTCTTTCAGGTTAGAATGTCGTGTTTGGGAAATGCTCAGAATACAGAACAATCTATTCTGTATTCTGAGGGGAAATGATAAAAAAAATATTTATATTTTACAGAACATTAATAATTTGAGGACATAAAGAACAATGACATTAAGAACAAATATGTCATTATATTAAAGTTGTCCCCAAATCAATTATAAATGGTTATTGCGCGTGTTTAATACATCTACAGCGACAATCAAAAATACTAAATTAGTATACCGACTTTTCATTATTGTTTTACGATGAAATTGTATTTGCTAGATCTTTCTTTAAATTTAATGCAAGAATATCCTTTTTAAAATGTGAATGTTTTATTTTGATAAATATGAAAAAAAGAGATTTTTAGGAAAAGGCGCCACTTGTTTATGACATGAATATTGGACCACGTTTTTAATATGTTGGCAAAGAGTGTTAATTTGACATTCAGAATCTTGTGTGTACAGTTTTATGTACGTTTCGGATCCCATTGCAGGGTCCATCATTAAGGTTGATCAGAGCTACATCAACCCTGATCAGCCCTTATGATGGACCCTATGGGATCCGAAACTTCGGTCAGAGAGGTCCAATATACAAGGCAGAATATCCCAGAAAACTATACACAGAATATAAAATGAATATTTGTAGCTTTCTCGGTTGGGTTCCGAGGAGGCAGTAAGAGAGCAAATATGAACCGTTTCCTGTAAGGAGCTCTCCTGTGTTGCAGGACACGGCGCTGATCCTCTGCCACACGTTCCGCAACATCAGCGCACTCACTGAATACGGCACCTTGTCCGAGGACGAAATCAGGCGCGGGTACTGGTGGAAGATATGGGTGAAGAAAGAATCTGGGTATTTACGAATAATACTCGTGAGTGGCCCAGTCAACCCCTCGGATGGCTGGACCTTAACAGCCCTCTTCAAGGCGACCCTGTGCGTGAACAGTGCTGCAGAGGGTGGACTCTCCAAAGAGTTAACGCAAACATTTACAAAGTGAGTAGAGTGTAACTTCCTGTTAGCACGAGGACTGCTCCATCAGCCTGCTACCCCCCCCTGCCCGCATGATGAGGCCCGCACTGTCTGGGCACAATAAGCCACTCGTGTCATGTTTGTCATTTCATGTTGGATTCTAAGTGTTCCTACCCGACGTTGCATGGGTTAGGGATAAGGATGACAATATGTTTAAAACGGCGTTGCACTGGTTAAGGATAAGGTTAAAAATAAGTTTGTGGGAAAAATAAGGTTCTGTTGTTTTGCAAAGTCTGTAATAAAAAACAAAGTTTCCTTTTAATCTACATTGGGATCGATGGAATGTACAGGAGGAAAATGTTACTTGGGTTAGGTTGGCCAATGCTACTCGCCGGGTCCCAAAGAATAAGTATGCAAAATTTGGGTCAGATCGGTCAAACGGTTTAGATTTGTACGGAAAATATATCAGGGGAAGGGGATGGGGAAAAGCGGGAAAAGGAAATGTCATCTATGTTACCAGGCGGATACAAAAGAATCGGGTCAGATCGGTCAAACGTTGTAGATTTGTATAGAAAATATTTCATGGGGCGGGTAGGGATAAAGGGGGAGTATGTAATTCTTCAGGACCTAAAAAATAAGTTTGCAAATTTGGGTTAGATCGGTCAAACGGTGTAGATTTGTATAGAGAACAGACATACAGACAGACATTGAGTTTTATAGGTATAGATAGATAATTTAAATCTAACGCCTCTTGTCAAGGTTGAATTTTACGAATGTAATCAAAAAATTTGAATTCCGAAAATGTTATATCGAAATATTTATCAATATTGAAAGAGTGGGTACCGGCGCATTTTTTTAAAAATAATTTGTGGGAATTTGAAAGCATCGTTCTGTCAAAATTTCAAAACAAAAGGTGAAGAACTTTAGGAGATTTAAAATTTTGGACAATTGAACGTTTACATTTTTATTTATAAAAATAGATTGTAGATATATAAAAACAATGTAGGTTTACAAAAACATCCTCGTATTCAAATGGAACGTTTTGCCAAAATTTCAAAGCAATCGGTGAAGAATTTTCAGATATTAGCGATTTTGTATAAACGAACATTTACATTTTTAGTTATATAGAAGATAGATGGTGTTTTTACATTCAGATCGTGCGCTTCGACGTAGAGTCAAAAGATGAATATATTTTTCAATGTTTTAAAATAATGTCTTTGAGGGGGTTGATTAAGTTGTTGAATGAAGAGAAAATACTGACGCTAATGTCGATGGCACCAGAAACAAAGGGTATCCGTGAAAGAGTTATTGTAATCAATCGACAAGCTTGCTTGAGAAAATGTATGAATGTGGAGGAAGCGATATTTAAATCAGAAGAGTGTGGCACTCTATCCTCGTGCTTACCCGTAAATTGGTAGCCGATTGACACTTTACCGTTTTAGGAAGACCAAGTTACGGCCCGAAATCAACTCTGATCCCGTATTATACATTAATTACTTACATAAGTTTATCGATAAATGTTTAGTTTTTTATTATTTTTAAATCCTATAAGGGGGCTGTGTTTCGTAATCACCGCGCGCAGGCCGCTGCGGTTTTGCTTGCTCGGACTGCTACTCGATGTGTTCTGCGCCAATCGCTAACCAGGATTCGAATTTTTAAAAATCTGCCCAGTGACAGTTGAAAAGCGTGTCAAGCGTCGTTTTTCGGTGAGAACCGATATTCCTCTTCGTGTGTGTTCAACATCAGTTCAATTTAACCTTCCGGAAGAGACACACAAACTGTTCCGGATTCGACGAAGCCAGGAGAATCTCGATTGAAGCGGCACCCGCCTTACCAGGAAACCGCAAGTACAGTTTGTCCACTGTGTCGTAGTTAGCTTTGGCCCAGTGTATCTCGAGTGTCATTTACTGTCAATCATTAATCGGCGGCGATTGGAAAGGAAAATCTTTCTTTCTAATATCCAACCCGCGTGCGATGGTGACGAGACGTTCGTCATCGTACATTTCTGGTGCCAAAATCTTTAGATATCCCTTCTTGTTTGAATGACGAAAATCGTAATTTGTTCATGTCATTCTACGAACTGTTCCGTGAATTGAAGCGATTTAATTTTCTATCGTAACTTTAATCGTGCGTTGTGCCAATAAATCGATAATTGTGTCCGATATTTTCCAAATTGTTCGATAGTTTCAAACCGTATTATTGTCACAATGCCTCCCACGATACAAACTTTGCGCCGTAAACGAACGCTAGCTCAGAATAGATTGTTGAAAACATTTGACGTAGCATAAAACCACCTTATAGGATTCAACCACATATATTTTGCTTTTTGCACATTATGCCAGTCAAAATAGGTTAATGAACGACTTCGAAACTGCTCACGGCGAAATTTTAGCTCTAGATGACGTCAGCGAAATTGAAGAAGACAAATGTCGCGAGAGTTTCGACAATATATATTATCAAGTTGTCGCTATTTACATAGAGTTGACAAGTCAAATCATCGAATCTAAACCCGTGCCTAAAGAGGAAATTGTGAATGTTAGGCTTCCTAAGATAAATATTCCGACATTTTCGGGAGATATTAAACAATGGCCCGAGTTTCACGACATTTTCAACAATTTAATTCACGAGAAAAAAGGTTTGTCCGACGTCGAACGTATGCAATATCTATTTTCAAGCTTGTCTGGGGACGCGTTAGGCCTCATCCGGACCATCCTTGTCGAAGGGGTTCATTATCGCGAAGCGTATCAAAAATTGGTTTCTCGATATCGAAACACGCGCGAATTAGCATTTACATGTTGGTGGGAAAAAAATAAACGCACATTTCTTTTCTAATAATCCCTACGAATTTCGTCGCGTTTTCGATGTTTTTAACGAGAATTTAACTATTTTAAAAGAGCTAAATCTTCCCACTGGGCATTGGGATTTCGTTCTATCTTATCTAATTCTGTCCAAATTAGATTCGGAAACGAGATGCGCGTTCGAGCAGATCTAGTCTTCTACGGAGTTGCCATCCTATTCTCAACTCAAAGACTTTTTATATGCCAAATATGAAGCTCTTGTACGGGATTCACATTTTTCGTCTTCAGACCGCAGTACTTCAGATAAGGTTTGCGGTGTGGATTCGGCGCGGTGCGACCATGCGTAAATCTGATCAGGCTGCTCAAAAACGCACGTCTTTGCTTCTTTGTTCTGTGAAGAAGGTACCATCTGAAACCGAAGGGTCCTCGACTTCGATCACTTCTGCGAAGTGCTCGTTTTGCGAGGAAGCCCATTCTATCTCCAAATGTAAAGCTTTTGCACTTAAGTCGGTTCAGGATCGCGTACCTATAGTTTGCCAAAGCACACCATTGGTGCTTCAATTATCTTCGGCCTTCTCATCATCTAAAAGACTGTAGATCTGTGTTCACGTGTCAGAAATGCCATCAGAAGCACCATACGCTCATCCACCGAGAAGAAACTATTTCTTCTACAAAGGAGAACCCCCACACTACGACGTATACGAATCAAGATACGTCTACTTCCGTTGCTCCAATTCGTGTCCTCACCAATTTAGGTGACAGTTCCGTGGTGCTCTTGTCTACTGCCAATGTTGACATTCGTGATTCTGCCGGCCATTTCCAAACTTTTCGAACGCTGATCGATTCCGGTGGCCAAGCGCATTTCATCATCGATCGCGCTGCTGACCGTCTTGGTATCCAGCGTGCGACCAGATCTCGAACAGTTCGTGGCTTAGGCCAATCTTCCGCTCTCGTGTCTGGTGTCATCAAATTAGAGGTTGGTGTTAAAGGGCAAGCTCTGTTTAACATCAATGTACTCACGCTGCCCACCATCTGCGGCAACATGCCCACCGTTCGATTGAACAGGTTGTTATGGCATCATTCACGAGACTTACCTCTGGCGGACCCTGACTGTCATAAACCAGGATCGATTGACCTTCTTCTCGGTGCTGAGGTCTTCGCCTCTCTTCTAAGACCTGGAAATGTGAAGGGTGGCCCTCATCAGCCATCAGTACTCAATTCTGTATTCGGTTGGCTCCTTCTTGGCTCGGCCGGTTATGACACCGAAGATGATTCAAATTCATTTATTGTAGCCTACAAGGACCGTCTCCATGACGAGGTTCAGAGAATGTGGGAATTAGACACCGTTCCTCAATCTTCCCCGCTTACTCCTGAAAAAAAGCGTTGTGAACAGATTTACTGCACTAATCGAGCGCGTGACCCTTCGGGACGATACACTGTAGCTTTGTCCTTCCGATCAGGGACCAGAATATCTCTTTCCCGGGCTCGCGCGACGTCGCATTGCGCAGGTTCCATTCACTCGAGCGGAGACTCACAGCTGACCCTTAAGGGAACAATATTCCGCCTTCATGACTGATTACTTAAACAGTGGTCACATGACTCGTGTCCCTGGAAAGGATTTACATAAAGGAAGGTATCACATACCTCATCACTGCGTTCTTCGTCCGAGTAACGTGAGCACTAAGTTAAGAGTTGTTTTCGATGCCTCGGCAACTGATGTCAATGGATCTTCATTGAATGATTCATTACTTATTGGCCCCAAGCTTCAAAAGAACATTACGGAACTTCTTTTGAAGTTTCGTGTCCATTCTGTGGTTTTCACTGCTGACGTACGGCAAATGTATCGTCAAATACTGATTCAGGAGCCAGATCTTGTCTTCCAAAGAACATTTTGGCGTTTCCACGCTTCTGAACCTATTCAGCAGTATCAATTAAACACAGTAACTTACGGTGTCTCCTCTGCGCCTTTCCTGACTTGTCGTACTGTCGAACAGTTGGCACAAGATGAAGGCGATGATCTACCACAAGCGCGTCGTGTGCTAGCTTCGGTTATTTACATCGACGATATCGTCACGGACTGTTCTAGTCTAGAACAAGCTCATCAAACCAAATCAGAGGTCATCGAACTTTCCATCGAGGTCCACTCCACACACTCCATCCTATTGAATCAGCATATTTCATCCCACATCATGGGATCTGGAAGGATGCAGGAACAACCCCTAAATTGCGAGTTGTTTTCGATACGTCAATGTCGAATTCTTCGGGCGTATCGTTGAACGAGACATTGCTCGCCGTGCCCAAGCCGCAACTGATTTTTATTTTGAAATCTGGTTGTTTTGAGGTGCAAAATTGGTTTCGTTATTGTTTATTGTGTATTTTTAACATATCTCATTCCCATTGCAATTCGCCTTGTCTGGTTAAACCAGAAGGCCTTCTTGTTATGGTACTCGGCGTGGTTTCGAATCCAGGCGAGGACCATTTATTGTTTCAAGTGAAATTAGTAATTTGATTTTGTATAAAACGGGTGGTATCATCAGCCATTGCGCACATTTACGATTGGCAGTATAATGTGGTTTGCTTGATAAATTGCTTGGAGCATGTCAGTCTAGTGTTGGCGGTCCAGGTGACTATCGTGGAACCTGTGACCTGGTGTGACTCCACCATCGTTTGAGTATGGTCGGGAGTTCCGCCGTATCGATTACTAGTTTTCAAGGGGAACCGTTTGTGTAAGGGTCAAACATTAGTTGACTCTCCGGTCTGGCGTCGCATGCTTACGGAAATTAACCGGGTTGATGTTGCATCACGCGGGTTCATCTCACGGCAGTTCGTGTGTCAGTCAATATGGCGAAACGCAGCCTGGCTGGCAACGTCTTCCAGTGCCAGTCCAGGCCATCTGACTGTAAGTCCTATGAAATAAAGTCTCTTCTCGGAATGAGAAAAACCCAAGTGATATCGTTCACTATTCCGGTCGATGAAGGATTGTTGCTAAAATATAGCTCCCTTCATAGGTTAACCAGCATTACTGCTTCAGGTATACGTATCCAGCAACATTGCTTTCGTCTTCTTAATACACGTAAAGGTCTTTTGTTGCGCGTTGGAATTACCAGTTCGTTAACATTGTTTGTTATAAGGTTATCTGCGCGCCGAGTAATTCGTATGCGATTGTTTGAGTACATTCGATATTTTTCATTTGTTTTTGTATCAAGGCGTTTTTTGAGATTGTTGTCGATTTGTCCATCGAAGTATTCTTGGTGGCTTTACTCAGTTTGCGGTGTTCTAGCGATCCCTAGTTTCTTTTTTATAAAATTACATTTCGTATTATTATTTGTATTTAGAATTTAATTGTAATTCATCTTTTCGTTTTTCGATATGTTATTTTATTTGTTTTCTTTCGTTTCATCCTTAATTTTCTCGTTCGTCATTTTGTTAAAAGAGGCGGCCCTCTCCTAGGTGGAGGTTTGGTAGAATCATCGAAGTCCATCCAGGCGCTGATGCTATCGTTCGGGTCATCATTGTGCGAACTTCTCAAGGCCTGTTGACCCGACCGGTGGTTAAAGTTTGCCTTCTACCTAAGGGTTAACACTTCTAAAACGTTTTTTCAATTCGTATTAGTTTTTTATTTTATTATCTTTCTTATCGTGTGTCGTCGTTATTTTCATCTATTTCTTTTCGATTGTTTTAGTGTAATTAAGAGAGCTAGTCATCTCTTACGCGGGGGTATGTTCGATATTTGTGACGTCACGTTGGCACAGAAATCGATCCAAAAGAATATTGTTCTTTTCTTATGTAGCAACACTGATTGGTCCCTATTGAAAAATATCCTACCCTCAGTTGTTCATTTCCCTCTCTCGTTTCGACAAGGCTTGTGTTAAAAGCTCCAATTTTTCGTCTCGTTTTTTAATTGTACATTTTATAATTTTCGTCTAATTTCGTCTTCGCCGAACTTCGAGAGTAACGAACGTTGGTGGCCAACCAAGTGAAACAGTTGTTTGGTGAAGTGATATCGCTTCGAGGAACGCCAAAACACAAAAAGGTGAGTCGAAACGTCCTTCATTTCTCAAACAAAATACAGTCCACTTTTTTCCAATAATTCCAATCTTCATTCCTTGTCATTTACTGTCAATCATTAATCGGCGGCGATTGGAAAGGAAAATCTTTCTTTCTAATATCCGACCCGCGTGCTATGGTGACGAGACGTTCGTCATCGTACACTATGATTGAATGATATGCCAAGCTTAATTTTAAGGAATGTCCTTTTTGGTCTTAAAATTAATCATTGTGTCTGATCAGTAGACTTCCCAGCTGCGATCCTCTTCCCGCAGCAGCTTGCCGACACTCCTCCAGCTGCCTAGATTCTGCAACCTGTTTGTTTAAGGACTTTCAACTTAATATCGATAATGGAAAGAAAAAAATAACCAAGCGACAATTTGGCCGATATTGAGTTTATTATATAGATCACTGGAATCGTAAAAATTTTCTGCGTCCCACTTACAGGCTTCTATGATGATTTTTGATATCGCTTAGATATTTCGTATTTTGGTGATTATTTACAGTTTTCAGCGACCAAGCGACGAAAATTCTAATGATTTTTTAAAATATAACATTTGAGACTATTTTCGAAACTATTTTTCTACTTGGTAAATTAGTTGTGTTTTTTATTTACAATATTTTGGTTTTTAGTCTCTTTTTCCTGATCTTACGAAAAAAGAATAATTTAGTTAGATAAATTTACTCTCTCGAAGATAGGTTTATTTTATGACTTCAACCTATTTATTTCACCTTAAATATTTGCCTTTAGGCATTTAGATATTTTTTATGAGCTCTCATTTACGACAATATGTCGTTTAGTAATTTTTATCCTTAATTTAAAAGAGATAACATTTGTCAATTAGGAAAATATGACCTGCAGTTTTCTATATTATTTTTGGCGCTTAAATATTTTATGCGGGAAGAAATTTTAATTAAAATGTAATTTGACCCTTCCGCGCGTACCTTGCATTGTCGTTTGCCCATGCTGCAAAGTAACCTGCAGTGGCTTTTGGGAACAAAAAATCAAACACATTATGATAGGAAATTGGAATTCAAAGATTTCAATTTTGTACGTATATAAATCCTAGACTTTACGATATAAGCATCCAAATTCGCGTCGGACTCATATATTGAAGGTTTGACGGTATTCTTTTATTTTATAGTAGGCTTGCGTATTTTTAATATCAATCGAGAAATGGCACATTAACTCTATACCTAACTAATGGATGGCCCTTGTTGACTATTCGATACCTTGATTTCCTTTATCTTAAAAGTTTTGTAATGAGCTGATGTCCTTATCATTTGTATTACTTTTTTTAGCGATGAAGCGTTAATAAATTAATAACTATTTCAGTCGCAAGTACTTCTAAGTACTTCAAATCTGCAAAGTCGAGTATAATCGAAATTCAGTCAAAAACTAACGTGCCATGCTGTCGATCACGTCGTGCCAATTTGAAAGCAAAAATTTGAGGATTTAGCTAAACTTCGTAAGGACAAAGTTATACCCACTCATTTTTAACACGAGTATAGCAACATTCCACGTTCATCAACTGAAAAAGACAGTTTGCCTGAATCAGATTAAATTATTATTTCTATAAAGGAGTAAAGATTGTTTTTGCTAATAATTATATAGTTCCAAAGTATAAGTCTATTCCTGAAAAGTTAGTTAATATTACTGCAATAATTAGTTAAAGTGTTTAATTAGATAGGTATTTATTCAAGCTATAACTTAGTTACCTACCATGTCATTTAAAGTGATAAAGATTTCAAATGTGAACATTAGGATCTCAATTAAATACGAAAAATTAATAACTATTCAATAAATGTTGATAATTTAAATATGTTGACTAAAATACTAATAATTTGTGTAAAATTAATTCAATATTTTTATAAAAATTTCTTATGAGACTCATATTGGTCAAAAAGGCGCGGCGTACAAGGGAGACCAAATATTACTTTAATTTTGTTTACGTAATATTTGGTAAGAAAAAATATTATTTTGAAATGATTCTAATTTTAATCAATCAAATCAATACATTGATTGATTAATGATGTCCCTGTGACAAAAATCCAGTTCTGTTCTGAATAATTTGGACATACTTAAAAAATATTCTGGAATCTAATGTTTACTGTTTGTTATAGTAGTTGACATGTTAGTCAAAAATATTCTAAAAACTTACTTACTCTTTAACATAAGTACAAATTCACTGTTATTTATTTATTATAATTATTTTTTGTTAGGCAAACTTAATAGAAGCGAAGAAGAATTTTATTTCTGTATTACTGAATATGAATTGTTAATTTTAAATAAACAATTGGATGATTAAAAAAATACGGTTTTTGAATGAATTGCTTTTGATTTTTAATAATCTAGGTCTAGACTTGACTATAATTCAAACTTGGTTATAAAGTCCCAGATGGACACTATTGAATCATGAAGCATTAAGCAACTTTACCCTGATCATAGAAACGTGTTTCTATTGTTTAGGACTTTTTTTCCACACGCAAATTCTGTAAAAATATGACAGTTGTTTGTCGGTTGGTGATTTTTTCCTGTTTGTAATTTTGTTTAAAATATTACAAAGTGACACTAACTTCTTAAATAGCAAGCAAAACGAAAATCTATCCATGATAGTACATAAAGGATCTAAACACCTTTTAAAACAAGTCAGAATTGTGCAAATATAATAAATAGGAGATTTTTTATGAATTTAAAAAAAAAAAACTTTAAACGGCCCTCCTGTAATGTTGGCTTCATGTCGCTTGATAATTTTTTCCTTTCCACCGTCGATATACAATCAAAAAATTTTTCATTACTTTTACAGAAAAACTTATGCCTGGGGCCAAACTACTTTTGTGGAGTGGACAGAGCTGTTAGAAAAATACACATCGGATGACTCCATCACAGTGACGATGGAGATTTGGCTGGAACCCTTGTAGGGGATCTCCACTCTGGGTAAGTTGCTGTACCTGAATATTATTATTTTTTCTCCAAAACTGATTACATACCTTAACCGATAACGAGCTTGCGTAAAGCCGCATCGGTATTTTCCGTAGTTACAATCATTAACCACAATGGGGAACCCGTTGCTATACTCATATTTATTAACGTACGTGTTTACTATACGGAAACAGTCGGCACACAAGTCTCGTGTAGTAGTAACTGGTTCTACAGAAAATAATTCAGAAATACCTACTGAAAAAAATACAATCTTTGATGTCGCTTATCTCCGACTATCGTCACTTTAACCAAACTGTAAAGAATATTTTCTATTCAAAATTTAATGAGGAAGACTCCCCCGAAGTTTTTTCTACTAGCTACGAAACACCTTGCATTGTTTGCATTCGTATTTAAATGTTGGTACATGTTCCAGTTTCCCTCGCTCTCGCAACCAATTGCGAGAGTTTACATTCCAAAATGTAAACACCGACGTAAAAGAACTTCTCGTTCATTTTTAAATTATTCTCGTCTTTAAAGTGTCGGGATGCTAATCAGCAAAATGTGAATGTTGCTAATTTCAGAATCCGGCCTATGCGGCCGTCTCCGGTCTCCGAGCCTGCCCCCCGCAGCCGCCAGCTCCCCCAGCTACCCAATAAATACATTGTCACACAGAACAACCCCCTGCAGTTTACTCTACTCAATTCCCATTTGTTGTATTGTCATGTGTGCGAGTGGATATCGGAACATATATTATATCAAGGTTATCTCCTGTCCTCGCACGGAGGGCATGTTGGGGACATTAGGGGAGACCGAGGTGGGTTGAAACAATGTCGATATTATAGTAACTGTGGCGTCTGGATGCAGAACCGACACTTTGCATATAGCCTAAGAGCCCGTGAACACCAGACCTAGGCCATAGTATTAAAGCTGAAAGTTTCTCTGCGCAATGTCCCCAATAGAGATAGGAAGGAACATCTTTTGATAGTTAGCCAAGAAACATATATAACAGCTTTTATACTATAGCATAAGTACAATTACAATTTATTAAAGTTTAAGGGTATATATGATGGCCATAAAAAATAATTTAACTAATTTCCGTGTGGATTTCTTAGTACTCAATGAACATTTTTCTTCCGTAATCATAATAAACAATAAAATTTTAATGAAACATTGGAATCTTAAGTAAACTATATTTTAAAAATAAAGTTTATAAAATTCCAAAAATTATTTATTCATTTATTAAATTTCTTTTTTATTGATTTAACTTGAAATTCATAGGGAATAATTTATTGAAATTTTATTTTTCATTCATAAATAATTTCTATATCCGATAAATCCAAATAACTATCTTTATTCGCATCCGATTGCCTTCGCGCTCGTACCTACGGCTGACCCTTAATATTGTCTGGCAAGACGTTGGAACTATTGAAACTGTCTGGCTACTAAGAAAACATCTTTTGGTAGTTACCCAAGAAACATATAAAATTCAGCTTTTATTTATTTATTTATTTCTACCTGTTACCTGCCAAAGCCATGATAATCCAAACCTCATAATAGCCATTCCTTCCTACCTCTATTGGGGAAATTGCGCAGAGAAACTTTCAGCTTTTATACTATGACCTAGGTCTGGCGTTCGCGGGCTCTTGCTCTAATATATATGAATTGTTCAGTAATAAAAAATACGTTTCCCATAAACATATTCCTGTTTTTTATTATTTTACTTGATACATGTCATATTAAGGATGTCTTAAAATCTGCATATCAATTTTAAAGATTTTATTTGTTGTTTCCGTAATCGCAAAATGTTGACTTTTTATATAAAAAATACATAAAAATAATAAAATATCAAAATAATGATCCATTTCCAAAAGCTAATTACAAAATTCGGAATAATTATTGCTACTTAAACACCTCAAGTGTTCCTTAACTCCAACACCAAAATTATTTATTATATAATTTGTTTGTATTTTCAACAAATCTGTGTTGTAAAAAATGTACTTTCTTGTTAATTATATAAATACTAGCTGTTCGTATCCGGCGTTGCACAAGTTAAGTATTAATTTAAAAATAAGTTTGTGGGTGGAAACCAAGTTTCTATTATGTTGCAAAGCCTCTAAGAAAACAATGTTTCCATTTAATCTAGGACGGGATGGATGGCATATCCAGTAGGGAAACGTGGCGAATTTTATCAGCCAGGTCCTAAAGATTTGCATGGAAAATATATCAGGGGAGGAGGAAATGTCGCCCATATTACCCGCCGGGTCCAAAGAATAAGTATGCAAAATTTGGGTCAGATCGGATAAACGGTGTACATTTGTATACAGAACAGACAGACAGACAGACATTGAGTTTGTAGGTATAGATTAAATTAATTCGAAGTACAGCCGCGTCACTAAACCGGAATCGGGAAGCTGTGAAGTGTAGCGGAGGTTATTAGGGAGAGTGACGTCCTCCAGGAGAGCTCCCTGTGCCCAGTACTCTTAGTCGCTTTATCTGCACTGCCAGCTTCCTCACCGACAGCTACAGCCGAAGAACAAGTGAAATCGAGGGTTCATTCACTCGGAATTGCAGAATCATCGTTAATCGGTCTCCATTATCTGTATATTTTGTAAATTAGATGATTAAATAAAAATAAATAAAATGCTATATTCTGCTGTATATGAGTGCATCATTAGTGGAGAAACTTTTGAAAAATGTTGAATTCGATGCTGTGAATGAAAGGATTAGGCCCGCGAAGATTGCGTGCACATGGATGCTTCCGATATTCACTATAATTGTAACGTTTTCAAGGCCAAAACGCTGGGGCCACCGTTGATAAGCAGGCCCGGGGCTAGCCGCCATCTGCTGTCTTGCCAAAATGTATGTCCCAATTATGTACATTTAATATTTTTGTTAAAAAAATATGAAAATCTATATAATTTTTAATCAATGTGAGTGACAGTAAAATGCAGACGGAAGTTTCGTTGGTTGCTTTTTTTATTTCAGCTTCATTTATGTATCCGGGCTACCCGACCTTCCCCGCCTTGTTCTGCTCGGCTGGTGATGTGGTGACCTTCGCACCTGTGCCCCGCATCTCCCCTCCCGTGGGAAGATAAGAAAGTAAATCGAAGAGATAAAGAGAGGCGACGTGCGCCTCCACGTAAACACTTTTCGGGGAATTTTTTCAATATTATTTTATCATGTGAGCAGTGACGATTGCTGGATCTGTTTTATCTGGTCGGAAATATCGCAACTTTCATCATAAAGCGAAATAACTCAAAATTTACTTTTGGCGGGTTTTTTCATGGCGGGCTCTAAATACTCAAGGTCAATGTGTTCAATTTAACAGACCGTTTCGATGATAAAAAATGACAGAGATAGGAGACAATATTTCTCTTTTATAATAATGCGCGAGCACTAGTTGATACTCAGTAAGTGATTGAATTCGGAGTTACGCCGGCTTCATTAAGAGCATCACACACAAATTTCTAATTATAGGCCATACGCAGAACGAAGCTGATAGCGTACACCGCCTCATTGAGAAGGCGATTAAGAAAAACCTAAAATCTGGACCGATATATACACCGGACCAGTATATTACTTTGATTAAGAGTGCCAAAAAGTCCAAACCTCCGTTGATGGTTAAAGAACTAAATTTTGAATCATTTCTGGATTTGAAATTAGTACAAGAGGAGTAGGGATATTATTTTACAACAAATACAGAAGGAGAGAGTATTAATTGGAATTAGATAAAAGTATTAAAAAGAACGAAAGAAAATCCTACCTCTTTTTTTTATAAAACATCATACAAGGATGAAAACTTTAAAGAAGTTAATTTTAGAAACAAAAGAAAGAAAATGAAACCAATATCAAAAATTTCACTACAAGCAGCCTATTTTGAAAGACAAGATTTGAGTGAAAATAAGAAAAAAAACTTAAAAGAGCTTATCTCAAAGAGATTGATCCCTTTTTTTATGCAGGGTTTTATAATTCTATATTTTAAGTGTTTTTGTTAATTTGTTACCAATAATAATGAGATCTCATTAATAACTGATTTTTAAGACTGATTGTAAAGATATAAGTCTAAAGTTCATATTTTTTCATAATAACCTTAAAGGTATTATAATAATTAATTATAATAATATAATAATTAATAATTAATTTAAATTTTTGAGAAATTTAAGTTTTTTTTTCATGACGACTTCTGTATATTTAAATTTTTGGAAAAAGTTTACGTTTTGTTTTGATTACGACTTGAAGTGTAGTTTTTTTTATAATATTATTAAATAATTATTGACAATTATTGTTTTTTAATTGAACCATTCAATTGTTTTTGATCAAGATCTGCGTTCCAATCTTTCAATTTCATAATAATTACGGAAAAAATAAAGAACCATAACATCTTTTTAAAATTAACAAGTAATTTTTTGGTAAATTTTAATTAATAAAATAGAAATAATAAGAAATATTTTTTCAATAGTTAATTTCATCATTCATTGCGGGGATCCTGACATCAGGGACTAAGATAAGTGTTACCATTTGACTCACAACTCGTTGAGAGATTATTAGGCGTGGAGCTATGGAGCGAAGAGCCCCGTCGTTTTGTCACGAAAGCGACTATTGGTTGGTTTTTGAAGCCCGTTTTGAGAATTATATTTTGGTCACGATGAGAAAAGTATTGAATCGAGGAAGAAACCTTTATCTCTAAAAGAAAAGACTTTCACCTTGTTGACAGACTTGTATAAAATAAAAAAAATTAGAGGTTAAAGTAGAAATTTTGTTCGAATTATTGGACAATTTTTGTGTGGAAACCATTTTTATTTTTCTGAGGGAGAATTTTTTTACGATTAAATAGGAAGAACATGAATTAGTTAGAGATTTAAGTAGTAAGTGCACGTTCGGACATTTAAAGGGCCTGTTTGTAACGGGAATTCGGGGCCGGAAATTGAAAGAGAAGTTATATCAGGTCCTTACATATGAAATTGGCGTTTAGTATGGGAGGAACATAAAGCCGATTTTTTTTATTATAATATATTTATTTAATCAAAGTATGTACCATTGCTATCTATGCACTTTTGCCATCTCATAGGTAGTTCATCGACCCCTTTACTAAAAAAAACATTCGGACGGGAATCAATAAAATCTTTGAAGGCGGTTTGGACTGCCCCATCGGAGTTGAATTTTTTCCTTTGCAAGAAGTTATCCAAATTTCGAAAAAAATGGTAATCTGTTGGGGCAAGGTCCGGAGAGTACGGTGGATGTCTTAGACATTCCAATTGAAGCTCCTCTAATTTGGTAGCCGTCTGTTGTGCAGTGTGTGGTCTAGCGTTATCATGAAGCAGCAGTGGCCTAGAGCGATTAACCAGCCTCGGTTGTTTAGCAGCTAGCTTTTCCATCATGGTTTGCAGTTGCTGACAATAGACATCTGCCGTAATCGTCTGGCCAGATTTAAGAAAGCTGTAGTGAACGACACCAGCACTAGTCCACCAAACGCTCACAAGTAACTTTTTTGGAGTCAATTTTCGCTTGGGGCATGGTTTGGCTGGTTCGGCAGGGTTCAGCCATTGCGATGAGCGCTTCCGATTATCGTACAGGATCCACTTTTCATCACAGGTAATGATTCGATTTAAAATCCCTTCATTATTGTGCCGGTTGAGTAATACAACGCAGCAGTCAACGCGCGTTTGTTGATTTGCTTCACTCAATTCGTGAGGTACCCACCTTTCAAGCTTTTTCACCTTACCAATTTGCTTCAAGTGGATTAAAACAGTTTTATCACTAACACCGCAGCCTGCAGCTAACTCGGATGTGGTTTGCGATGGATCCGCTTCCACAATAGCCTTCAATTCTTCATTATCAACTTTGGTCTCCGGCCGTCCACGGGGCTTGTTCTGCAGGTCGAAATTTCCAGAACGAAAACGTTGGAACCAAAAACGCACTGTGTTTTCTTTTGCGGCACCGTCGCCATACACATCATTAATCCTTCGAGCCGTTTCTGCAGCACTGGTGCCACGGTGGAACTCGTACTCGTAAATAACGCGATATTTCAAGTTTTTCATTTTGTAACCTGAATGACGCAAAGAAAAAAACAATTGAATTATAATTTTCAAAACACAAATACATGAGTAAATAGCTGTATAAATTAGGATTTGGAATTCCTAACCAAAGAGAAGATATTTGAGATCAAATTTGCCAGTACGGCAAAACGCCAATTTCATATGTAAGGACCTAATATTTCGAATCGGTTGATGAAAATATCGCAAATATGGAAGAAATGGCTGTTGCATTTTGAAGTTATTTCGTTGAAGATTTCTGGGAAGGTGGATTGTAGTGTTGATAGGGAAGTGGAAAGTGAGAGTGAGGTTATCTATAAAATGAGAAAGTCAAGTTCGCCTGATAGGGATCAGCACAGAACATTCCCAAATGGGATAAATAGAAATTATGTTTTTTTTTTTGCGTATGGTGGATAGAATCATAATTTAGTCAGTGTAAGGTTAAACAGGCTTTATGTAGAAATTGTGGATTGAGAGGACTGTTGACTGTTGACCTTGAGGAGGATTGAGGAAGGTGTGTTTTTACACACCTTCTGGATGAGTCCCATCCTATCCCATCAATGACTGCTTTATTTTTATAAAGCAGTCATTGATGGGATGCAGGTGCATGATAACTTTTATAATTCGGGTTATAGTGTTACTGAACCAATATTAATATTGAATTATTGTAAACGAAATTCCTTTAAATGTATGTTGGATACCGGAGCTACTATTAATTTTTTTACCATTTGAGGTTTAACTAGAAAAAATTCGAAAAAAAAGTTAAAAGACACGGAAATGGTTCTATCAGGTTATGATCAGAAACCGTCAAGGCTTTGTGGAATTTTAAAATCATGAATGGAATTTAATCATCTGAGGAAAGGGTAGATTTTGTCGTTGTTAAACACGGTTGTATGGCAGTCGTAGGCAGATCGTTTATGGCCAGGTTTAATTTTGGGTTCACGGGCATTAACAGGTTAAGTGTCGAAAATAAAAGTAACAATAATTTTTCAGAAACGGTTTTTTTAAATAGAGTTAGGAATACACTTCATGGTCATCGAAGATTGAACATGCGGTACATACATATGTTTGGGTGGAGACTCAGGACAAATTTCGATAATTTTATTCCTAAGCAACAGTCATATTTTGAGGGTTTACAAGCTAATCAACGTAAGCGGTCCTAATATTACGAGGGGAGATAGAAGAAATGTTTGAAAATTGCCCAGATATGTATGACTAAGGATTTTAAAGTCTTGTTGGTACCGGATAAAATCATAAAGAGGATTGATTCCACACTTTATTTGGTTCAGATTAATTGGTTAAAATCCTGTTTGGAAAAGACACCTTAATCAGATCAAGTCAAACAGGTGACCTGGTCTGATGAAGTTTGGCTGATTCGGCCTTTGCTGAAGAGAGAGACCAGCCTTGATGAGCTGGAAGGGCTAACGGGTGTTTTTCCAGATGCTGCTGGCCGACCGCTAACCGCGAGAACTTGCTCCAGGATGTCGGGGTCCTCACGACTTACATCCAGAGGAAATATTGTATTATAGGAATGAAGTATTCTATTAGCATGGTATAAGAGTTTAGTTAGGTTACCAGGTCAGACCATTAAGGGTAGGATGATGAATCCTTAGCCGGTGTCGTCATCATCGGTTCAGTCAAGAGTTAAAAGGGGTGTCAACCTTGGCACTTGTCAGATTTCCACGGTCGCTAGCATTGTATTACGTTACTGTCAATTATATTATGGAAATAAAGGGATTGATTCGTTGTGACCCAAGGAATTATTATTTTTATCTTGTCCGCAATATCAGGATTTAACAAAAAGCATTTAAAATGACCAGTGATGGCAGATAAACAGGTTGAAATATGTCCAAATGTGGAAATTGTAAATTTTTGCAAGGTTTCAATCATTTTATTTGACTTGGATATGCAAAGCGAATGAATATATAATAATCAGTGTGTGTTACTTTTAAACCGTTAAATCAGAAGAAAGGTCAATAATATTATAAAAAATGTCAACTTTGACGTCACTTATTTCAATAGTTATTGATATCTTTCACAAAGTGTTAAACATTTTCGACCCATGTTACGTGGAATATGTCTAAAATATCCTGTATGAAATATAAAAAGTAATATTTATTAATAATTCTTGCAAGTTACAGGTGCGATAGGTCCGTATTCGCTTATCATATAAGTAAAGGCGAATTCTGATAACTAGAGAAATGCGCATTCATAGGATAGTGATTATCTTATCATTGATGTGAGTATATTACGCCTATGAGATATTGGTTGCTTGCAATTGAAAAATTATTACAATGATGTATTTTAAATAAGCTATTCCTTATAAAAATTAACAAACTTTGTTTGAATCTCGTAACACTGCTTCTTCGTCAGAATGGACGCATAACAACTGCTCAATAAATTAAATATGTAAAGGATTCGTGAGTAGAGATGAACAGGAAGGTATTAAGGTATAGAAAAAGGGCAATATATTAAATAATCAAATTCAATTATTTATTAATTACCTATATTCCAATTAGGGTTCTAGAACTTTTGATTCATAACATTAGAAACAGGTTAATACCGAAACCGATTAACTGGTTTTTATGCGATTATTTGCAAATTAAATACAAATATTATTTTATTCTCGAAATTGTAATAGAAACAAGCGAATTATCGCTACTCAATATAATTACAGACAACGATCACACAATTGTCTAAACTCTAAAAAATTAATTATGGAAATGCTTAAAAGAATCATATATCACCCTTACGGCAGTTCCAGAAGTGAAAAACATTTCGTAGAAATCATTTCAACTACAAAAAGATTTTTAATTATTTGAATATACTAAAAAAGCGTACTGTAAATCTCCAAAAATATAAAAAATTTCTTTATTTCTAGAAATGTTTGTATTTTTTTCAGCTTCTACATACCTCTGGCAAATTTTGAAATCTAATATTACAAATTTAACTTAAAAACATTTTTCGGATGCTGATGGTCTAGTTGTCTAGTAGAATAGATGCTATACTCCTTATAGTATTAACTTGGAGAGGTTTATGATGCTATGTTTGAAATATGCGAAAAAAATTTGAAAATAGCTTAAGAAATTTGGTAGCATCGTCGGCAAATATATTGCAAAATTTTTGGTTCATTTCAATGCTTACATAATTTAGTAAAAGTAAAAAAAACAATTTGAGTCTAAAGCTCGAGTGCTCGTAGTGGATTGTTTCTCAATATCTAGATGTATCATCACATCGGTGGATGAATGATTATTTCTTAAACACTTTCTTCTTACCGCAGTAATCTGGGATTTTTATAGAATATTTAAAAATTGAAAAAACACATTAAAAAATATTATAATAACGTCACAAAGTTGAAAACATATTAAATGACAAATCGCACAGCGGACGAGATATAATTGCCGTGGAAGTTCTTAAAGAATGCCATACTTAGAAAATGTTGACGACAACATTATTACGTCTCCAGAATAAATTTTGTATTGACCAGTTGATAGATTATTCTCCTAATTTCCCAATTCCTTCGTATCTTATAAGCAACGCCGGTTTCTGTTGTTACCACAGGACATTCATTTTCAAAATTTTAAATATTATTAAAATATTTACCACGGGGCGAAACTGATTAAGTAATCTTGCTATCATCTCAATAGAATCGGACAAAAAATAATTTGACCAGAATATTTAATTAAACATTTTACAAAACATAAAGCAGGAAAAGTTCAATTTACTTAGTTAAAATAACCGTTTTAATAAAAGTAATAACTATATATTAACACATATTAATCTTTAGGATTGTTGATCAGTTTCGTTCTATGTGAAGCATGATAAATATCGTAATTTATTTATTTATTTCTGAATGCAACTACATATATAGGTAAGTCTCAAAGAAAATATTTATAAATAAAACAAACCTATTAGGCAAGTAGTCTCTAATTATAATGTCCTAACTGTTTTTCAAACAACATACGCAATGGAGAATTCCTTGGAATTAGTCTACTATCTAAGTATTTGGAAATCCCAAAACCACGCTATGTTGATGTCCTCATATGTAATCAATTTATATCCGAGTATTCCAATTGAAGAAAGTGGAACAATTATTATCACGATTTGTTAATTTCTTCGAATTCGTAAAAAGACCTGATTTATGATTAAACCTTATTATTTAATGTTATATTTAAAGAAAATTACATTCAATTTAATAAAACAATATTTAAGCAGAAGGATGGTTTAGCTACTACAAGCTCGTTAATTGCAGATATTTTTGTTAATAATTTAGAAAATAAAATTGTTAATAGTGATGGGCTTTTACTCAAAAAATGTGAAAAAATTGATGGAAAAAATGTGGTGACGATATATTTTGCATTTGGTTATGGACAGAAAGATAATTGAATATCATCTTAAACTTTTTAAATAAATTTCATAAAAATATGAAATTCACAATAGAAATAGGTTAAGATAATACTTTAAATTTCTTAGATTCGAATTTTACTTCGATAAATAATAAAATAGAATTAAATATTTTTCGTAAAAACACATATACTTAACTACTGATGTTGTTATTGGAGTGTATGTGGAGGGTTCGATGAATTATGTATGTATATACATAATTCATCGAACCCTCCCTTTTCTCAAAATCTCGCAGCTTTTCACTCTATGATCAAGAGATTAATATCAATCTTTGTCTAATGGTAAATATAAGCTGTATATTTATCACATTTATTTATAACAAAATATATAAATTAACACTGGCGTAGAATCTTTTTTGTAAACAAAAAGCTGTCTAAAATTATAACTAAAAATATACCTGAAACAATTCAACCGACTTTAACTAACATACACACTAACAAAAAACTAGAAGAGAAAGAGTTAATATTAAAAGCCAAATAAACGGTGGAGAACGAATGTTGCTGCAAAAATAAATGTAAATAATTCTGTTATGTTAATTTCTTTTTTTTCAAAATACATGGCGGCACATATTTTTTTGAAAATGAACAAGATTTAAGATGCTGATAGAATACGAGTAGTGCAACTGTATTATTAACTAATGTCTTAATTTAGGACTCAAAACAAATCGGGATGCGCCCAGTCGGCGGACTATCACGCGAGTTGTAGAAGGTTCAATACACATAGCACTGTCCAGAAGACGCCCTACCATCGAAATTCAAACTTCGAACTCAAACATTATCGCCGCAGTGGCTGCAGCCGTTGTTAATAATCCTAGAATTTCAACAAGACAATTAGCGTTGAACACAGCTTCAGTTGAAGGAGTATTTCGGGTATTTTACACAAAGATTTGAAATTGTTTCCATACAAAATTCAAATGACAAGCTACTTGAATCCAGAAGATGCACCAATTACACAAGAGTTCTTCCAAAAGTTGTTGCGTTTTATTGAGAGCGCTGCAAACTTCATACATCGTTTATTTATGTCTGAAAAGGCGTTGATTTAAACGGAAACATAAACAAGGAAAATTGTCTATGCTAATGAAAATCCTCAAAACATCCACTCAGGGAGGCTGCATGCATAACGTACGACTGTGTGGTGAGCAGTACCTGCCACCACACAGTCGCAGTCGGCCCTTACTTTTTTGAAGAAAATGATGATGTTACAGTGAATGGAGAACGCTATCTAAACATGCTGGAAAAATTTTTCTTCCAGAAATGCGCGGACGACGAATACCCTTCTGAAATGTATGGTTTTAACAAGATGGAGCCAGCTGTCACATAACAAGACCAGTAATGGCGGCCCTGCGGGAAAAATTTGGGGAAAAATCATCTCACGAAAAACGCAGAACATTGTTAGCCCGCAAGGTGCCTGACCTCACTATTCCAGATATTTTTATGGGGATATTGTAAGCAAGAGGTGTATAAAACTAAGCCACGCAATAAAAACGAGTTAAAATAATCCATAAGGGCCGGTATTAAAGCAATACTCCGGGCAACATGAACAGCTGCAAATTGGTCAGATGCAGAGTTTGCATTAACGGAGATGGAGGACATCTAAAATAAATAATTATTAAAAACTAATTCTTACGTTAAATTAATAAAATTCTTTATTTAAAACAATAAAGAAGTCAAATTAAAAATAACATAAATATTCATGTTTATTTTTGTTGCAACATTCCTGCCCCACCCAGCATAATTAATAATCAGGTAAAATTTGTAAGAAATCCTTCATCGAATATTTTTACACTTAACCGTTATTGTTGTAAATCATTAAAGAAGTAGTCATTTCTCGATTTGAGCAAAGCCTTCGACCGAATCAGACATGACAAGCTATGGATGAACTGCACAAACGAAATGTCTCCCAACCAGTGACAGATGTTCTCGATAATTGGCATAGACAGCAAGAGAACTCAGGTGCCGCTTCCAGGTTGTTCCATCTGCGCACTGGAGTCAGACAGAGTGGGTGTATGTCGCCAATTCTCTTCAATATATACACGGACGAATTGAACGAGCAACTAACAAACTCAAAAATTGGCTGCCACATATCCGGGACAAATGTAAACCATTTTAACTACGCCAACGACATGGTAATATTGGTGCATTATAAAAGCGATAAGACAGCTCTTACAGATTTGCAAAACCTACACCAATGAACATAATATTCTATAGGTATACCTAGTGCCAGTAAATCGGTTATAATAGCGTTCAAATATGGAAAAGGGCAGATAATATCCCCCAGTGTGGAACGGAACGTGATTGAGTGTTCAAAAAAGGGAAAATATCTTGGCCATATCATTAATGAATCTGGACAAGACGATGATGGCATCGAACGACAAAGGAGGCAGCTAAGCGTTCGTGCGTACATGCTGTCACGTCGTTTTTATCGATGCAGCAGAGAGGTGAAGAGCATCCTCTAAGGCATTCCTCA
The DNA here is from genome assembly GCA_016648135.1 of Agrypnia vestita. NCBI lineage: Eukaryota > Metazoa > Arthropoda > Insecta > Trichoptera > Phryganeidae > Agrypnia > Agrypnia vestita. The sequence continues at coordinate 167,362 of JADDOH010001871.1, forward strand.
CCAGCTGTATCTACACCTGCGAGCTCTGGTCTAATTACAAGCGAGTGACGTACGACCGTCTTCGTGTTCAGTATAATAATTCTTACAGAATATTGTTCGGGCTGAAACGTTATTGCAGGTATTTTACCTGGCTGGCTCAGTAATTTGATTCCTCTGCATTTGGAACACACTTTGCTGTCTCCCTTTTTAAAAATGGGGACTATCACTCCTGTTTGCAAAACATTTGGGGCCTTGCTCGTCTTTCAAACTACTTAAAATATACGAGTTAGCCAATTTATTCCTTTTTTATTCAGATTATTTAGATTTTTCAGCATCTCAGGTCTTACCTCATCTCGACCAGCCGTCTTCCCATTTTTCAGCGACTTTAAGGCACCTTTTATATCCCTTATTGTATATATTTTATATGATACCATTGTCGCTGCTATCTGATGCAACGGTGAACTGACCTGCCAACCTCACGATTGTCGCCGTCAAATTTGGATCCTGACGGAGGTCAGGATCCAAATTTGACGTGTGTGTTCCAAATCCAAGTGAATGTAAGGATCCAGACTGCCGATATGTTTTCTAAGGGGGATAGCGGGAGTCACATTGATGAAAAGAGTGAAAGTGCTGACATAAGGCACACACTCAGCATGGAGCCCCTACTCTTATACATAGAAAAATCACAAATGAGGTGGCTTGGACATGTGCTAAGAATGCCAGAGGAACGAATACCAAGAAGAATCCTCCTGGCAACCCCGGAAGGAAGACGATGGGTGGGTCGCTCCAGATTAAGCTGGGAGAAGCAAAAGAAAAATGTGTATGAAAACAGAATGGGTCTAGACTGCTTGACTCATGCAGAAGCATAGCAAGAAGGGGGAACATGGAAACATCCTATCAAGTCTTTGGGCCCCCGAACATCCTAGGACAAGGGGATGAAGATAATGATGATGAACTAATGCTGTGTGGACGTGTTTTGAATATTTTTTTGTACCGATGCCTTAAATATTACTGAGAAGCAGGAAGTGAATGATAATATAATATTCTACGAAACTAATGTTATGCAAAGGAAATAAATCTGGAGCTATTGATGAAATTGATAAAAATCACTATAGGTTTTATCAAATTCAAGGAAAATTACACGTTACTTGCAACACGTCATCGTGTCTTGCTCTTTGGATACGGGAGCAAAAGAAGTATTGAAAATAGAATACATTTTGATGATGACAGCTTACGGAAAGAAAAAATAGTCCTTTTAAAATTATATTTTGATAATAAATCAGGAATATGAAAATCTGCCCAAGAACTTTTTTCTATAGTTCATGGCTGTTAAATCTTTATTCAATGTTCTTTGAAACTATTTTCTTGCTTTTTATGATGAACTAATATTTTTTTCCATATTTAGAATCATTTTTCACATTGAAAGGACGAATAGCATTTTTAAAATTTTTAGTAGGTACTCCAATGCAAGATTAATAAATGGATTCTTTTAAATTTTAAAGAGCGTTATTTTTTATGTAAATATTGAAAACGGAAAAGGCACTCTTACAATAAGAGATTACAATAAAATAGTTTTGGCTGGTAAGCTATCGAACCAAACAAGATTCAAACTAAATATTGAAACATAATGTGTTTAATTGACTGCTCCTTTATTCTTAGATGAAAAATCAATTGACTTAGTCATATAATTAATGTAACGATTCCAATTTAAAATATTTAATTGATTTAAAATTAAAATACCTAACTAAAGAATATCACGTTTTGTATAATCAAAATATCGTCATCACCGCAAGTGCCAGGCGGCGCAATCCCTTCTTCCCCTCTGACGGTGCTCACACTCCGCAAATATTATGTAGCTTCTCACCAAAATCGAGCTCTGTCGTTTCGGATAATCCCCAATATAAGATAATAATAATAAACGCCTTAAGATACAAGTTATACCTTCTCCTCTATAAATGGTTTAATGCAAATAATAGTCAAAATGTGATTTACTATTTTGGATCGGGAGTATTTGTTAGTTCACGGGATTAGTAGACGCCAATTTCCACTCGAAGGACATGGTCGCTGCGGTGTGGGTAACAATTCCAAGGGAAATCATGACACACGGCGACTCTTATACCCAAGTATATTCGTGTCCAGTTATCTTCAGCGGTGAGAGGCGATAGCACCGCTGTCATCGCGGCTGATCGCGAGAGCCGAGGCGATAGGGGGCGATACATCACCCTGCAGAGGTCCAGGGCCACCTATTTCATGACGTACTTTATGGATTATTTTTTACTCGTTTATTTATACGTTTATTACTCCTATGATTATATATTTTATTGTATTGATATGGGGATATCAATTGGGCTCAATGAGAAGGCGATTTTGTTGGAGGACAATAGAATTTATTCACAAAAAAACACAAGCAATAATAATGATATAACGAGTGTCAATGAGCACAATAAATAGTCACAATAAAATATATCAGTGTCAATGAGCACAATAGATAGTCACAATAAAATATATCAGTGTCAATGAGCACAATAGATTATCACAATAAGTTATAGCAAGTGTCACTAAGCACAAGGTATCAGGCCGTAGAAAGGTCTCTGATTATTATTCACTCTGGTATCTCGGAGACGCCTCACGGAGCGGGTACCGACTCGACGTGAGGGCTCGACGAGATGGCGATGATGATGATGGCGGCGTGCCGGTCTGTGCGGCGGCGGCGACGGCGGCGACGGCGGCGACGGCGACAGCAGAATTCCAAAACGCGGCGGGGCCGGCGAACGGCGACTGCGGCGAGGAGGGCCGATGTAGTGGGGCCAATAGATCCGCGGCGCAGGCCAAGGAGAGCGGAATGGCCAGGGGGCACAGCCAGTTCCCAAAATCAATACTCTTGCAGAATTGCTTCCTCTCGCCAGGGAGAGAGATTCCGCCAGAGCGTATCTTGCAGGGGTCGCCGGATACCAGTCCGGGATCGACTCCCTAGCTCGATGTTACCCTTAGCAGAGCCAGCGGCGAACTGACGACGGCCTTGACCTTGACCTTGTCTAATGGCAAACAGAGTACCGGGTCACTAGTGGACCCCTTGCTCTTCCATCATAAGGTATCAGTGAAGGGCTTTCTTTACTTCACTTGTGAAAAACATAGAAAATTGGGGGGGGTATTACTACTAGGGTGGCGCGGGGGGGAGGAGCCCCCAGGAGGACCACCTTGGGTCTCCTGATTCTTTCGGGGTAGTTTTCGTCGTATTGCGACAGAGTGTTGATTGTAGGGTTATGGTGGGTAGGGATGCCTGCATAAAAACGCCTGGCCAAGTTTCTGATGTGATCTTGTATAGGCGGGATGCCTGAGTCGTGGTGTAGTTGAGTGATCCTGATCCAACGCGGCGCATTCAGTGCTAGCCGAATGGCTTTGTTTTGCAGGATCTGTAGTCTGCTTATGTGTGTGTGCGCAGCGTAGCCCCATGTGGGGGCTGCATATGTCATGATGGGCCGGACTATGGCCTTGAATAGTAGGAGCGAACTGACGACGGTCGGATTGCGCCGCCTTATATTCTCGCCGCGCGCTGCGGTGGCGCCGGCTAATCAGGCGCCAGCTTGGCGCGCGGTCTGCCTGTGGTGGGGGGAGGCCGTCGGGGGTCCTGTGGTCCGGCGGCCAGTCAACTATGATTTCGGCCGCGCTCGTTTCTCTGCTTATTTTAATTTATGGCTCGTTATGCTGAGCGGTGATTTTCCTCATTTCAATCTCCCCGTATTAGTATGTTTTCTAATAAAAAATAAAAAAGTTGATGAGCACTATAGGCGGACTGTGAATGGGTTTGCATTGGAGGTCGTGCCTTCTCGCAAGGGTTTAAACGACCGGTGCGGGGCAGCACGGTCTTGCCTGATAGTATTAAAAAACAATGCCAACCTGGAGAAGAATGAGCAGGACCGATGTAGGAGCTTTTGCTCATAGAACGGCCCTGGGTAAGCGGCGGATACCATTCATGACATAGACTTAGGGCCACCACTCTTCCAAGTCACTTCACCGCACTCCCACGTTTTCCATTCCTTGTTCTCCTCGAGAAGGTAATTCTATCAGCACATGTAACACTTAGTCCCAATATGACGCTAATCAATAGTCAACAAAAAATTATCTTTTCTCAACTTCGTAATATATTTTAGAAACCCAAAATCAAGGTCATAAATCAAGAATAATCCACAGAATGTAGCAATCTGGGGAGTTCAAATAAAATATTGATAAGATAAAGACTATTACAAAAAAAAATTATCACTTCAGAACTGGGAAAATCGACAATTTAATTTAACGTAAAATGTTACAATAGTCATTAGTGAACAGGGCTAGTTTGTTAATAAACAACTAAATTTAATGATAAGTGTCTCGGGGAAGAAAAATAATGCTAATCTACATTGACTTTACCAAAATAATCTAACTAACCATAGAGAAGGGGAAACTAAAATCATATAAATAAGTCAAGTCAAGTCAAAGTCAAGTCAAAAAAAAATAAACAAGTACTACTTTTTGAAAATGGCTTAGACAGCCGAAACAGCTGATAGCTTTAAATGACGCTTTTTTAACTAATTCAGTTACCCGACGTTGCCCAGGTAACTGAATTAGTTTAAAAAAATTGTGGCGGGAAGGTGCCAATGTTTTGAAAAACCTCAAAACCTCTAATAACAATGTTTTCATTTAATTCAGGTGCTAGGGAATGACTGCATATTTTCATCAAAGTTGCAAAATGCAATTATAAATATGTGGTTCAGTTCTGTGTGACTATTCGTGTTTACGATTGTATTTTATTTTCTGAAAACAACTTAATAGTAAATAACATAATAATCAAGATTCTGTAAGACATAAAGATAATTTTAAAATTACTATCTATCATTCGCCTACATGTCTCCATAACATTTCTCAAAGGCCAACTTAAATAAACAAAGATTAATAATTAAAATGATAGAAAAAAATATTGCAAAAAATAAAAAAAATGAGACTTACAGATAAAGTCGATATATTCACGGAAATATACAAGGCCGCTATAGCGTGATTGGATAACGCGCCTGCCCGGATAGGAGGAGATCCGTGGTTCGAACCCCGGTAGCAGCCAAATATTTTTTCGTGGATTTGATTTTTCTGTATGTCTTTCTAATTGATTAATTAATTTGGTTTTAAATTTCACAGAACTTTGTTCTGAAAAAATTGCAACTTCACAATTCACATGTGTTCTTGAATATAATATGTGTCAAATTTAATTTGGAGTGCATTTGATTTATATCTGGGGAAGAGAGTAGTGTAAAGAAAAAGAGGGGAGATAGCGCCTTTCTAAGGCCTAAAGAATAAGTATGAAAAATTTGGGTCAGATCTGACACGCGGTGTTGCTTTTTAAACAGAGGCGTGAGAGAGGGGTCAAATCAGATAGAAAATATATTGGGGGTGGGAGTGGGGTAAAACGAGAGGGGAATGGCGCATAAGTTTTCTGCAGTGTTCTAAAGATTAAATATGCATAATTCAGGTCAGATCTGTCAACTGGTACAGATTTGAATACAAAATAAATCAGGGGGAGAGGGTAGGGTTAAGGAGGAGAGGAAAATGTTGCCTTAGTTTTCCACCGGGTCCTAAAGAAAAGTATATAAAATTTGGGTAAGATCTGTCAAACGGTGTAGATTTGTATAGAAAACAGACAGACAGACAGAGAGACATACAGACATTCAGTTGTATAGGTATAGATGTCACATGTCAGAAAATAATTTTGCTTATATATTATAGAGAAAAAAATGGGGGAGGGGCGGAGTAGTAAGAGAAGGGAAATGGAAAATTTGTTTCTGCAGTTTCATAAGCAATATGTTTGCAAAATTTGGTTCAGATCGGTTAAACGGTGTCATCATAAATTTCGTTAAAAAAACATTTAATTAACAAATTAATTAGAAACAAATAAAAATAATCAAAAATTACTTAATTTTAAATAAAGCATCGAAAATTTGTGTTGTGTAAGTTTGAGGTTGGTTATAAAAAAATTTTTAGTGTTATTTTTAAATAAGAGCATGTGTGTATGTTTATATATGCAACTATTTTGAGATGAATAAATAAATATAGACAAATAAAATAATAAGTACCTACACATCTTTTTTCACGATTAATTTTTACTAGCTGAAACCTGTCAAAAATGAAAATAATTTTGCATGTCGGTTCTTAAGGAATAAAAATTTATTTATTTTATCAAAAAAAATCGTGAGAAAAAAATAAATTTCGAAAAAAAATTTTCATCAAAAAAAGATTTATTAGAAAAAAAAAAATTCATACAAAAAATATTTTTTTCGAATATTTTTTCAATAAAAAGAAATTTTCCAAAAATTTTTTTTTTCGAAAAAAAGTTTTTAAAAAAAAAATTAAAAAATTAATACTATAACAAAGTTACGGACGTTACACGAAGTTACGGGGAGAGACAGAAAGACAAACGGTAGGACGGACGGACGGACGGATGGGCGGACGGACGGACAGACAGACAACGAAATTATTATAATGTAATAGAAGGGTAATTTCACATTTTTTAAATAAAAAAATCTGAATTTTGGTTTAGAAAATACGTTTATGAAAAAAAAAGATTTTTTTTCATATCCATATTAACATTAAAAAACGATTTTTAAACTCCCGCTAAAACGCTTATTTTCGCAAGTGACGTTAGGCATTAATTTTTATGTCAATTTGACGTTTAACACGTAACAGTACATTCACGTATTTAGGCCCGGTTGTTTCAAATTCGATCAAAGTAAGCGTAGAGTTTAAACTGAAATTTTTAGTACTTTTTTCAAAAACGGGTTGTTTCAAATCGGATTAAGCAAAATCTGTCAGAGAATTCTGAGCGGAAATTTTAGATTAAACTCTCGGACAGAGTCGCACATGCGCACTGCGCAATGTAATTGACACTGCTTCTTGGACTGCGGATAGTGTCAGCCATTACCAGAGCAATGGCTGACCACAGACCACATTTGTCAGCCGAAGAGCACTATAAAAAACAGAAATATATTTGTCATTATGTCCAAACAAAATACCAATTTACGACAAACGGTGCTAGGTACCAGATTTGGTAATTGCTATATTGTAGGAGAGCGGGACTATGCCCTCAAACCAAATGTACAGCAATTTTTAATGCTACAATGGGCCTGAAGGCCCAATTTTAATTGCGGTCCGACAAGAACACCTAGATTTTAAAGAAATCAGAAAGATGTATTGCGACCTCACCGGGAATCGAACTCGGAATTCTCAGTATGCAGAGCCAGTGACATGGCCACTGGTTTGGTCATGTGGAACAGATGAGCAAAGAAAGGATGGCAAGGAAAATGGTTTGTCGAAAGCAGCAGAAGCAGAGGACGTCTGCGGAATAATAGTAATAAAACAATATATTCGGTGTATGAAATTCTTTTATTTTATTGTATTTTATATACCTACCTATTAACAGGAAAATGAATATTTTAATAAAAAATACAACTTGTAATAAAATTAAGCCAGATCTCTTTTGGCATTATGCCTTTCCAAAACAACTTCGTGAATTTCCTGCCGATTCTTTAGATAGTTGGGTTTTGAAAATATCTAACTGAACCACATATAATTTATTCTGCATATCAGTCGTAGGCTTTGGATTCACTTTTCTTATTACCTGCAAACAAAGAAAAGGTTATAAACAGAAAAACTAAAGAAATACAATACAGATCAAATAAAAACATATTGTTCTTGCAAACACTAAATAGTTAAGATAACATTTAATTTCGTCAATAACTAACCTTCCTGGCGCTTTTCATCGTATTTTCGAATCTACTGTTTGCAGGTAATAAGAAAAGTGAATCCAGAGCCTACGACTGATATGCAGAATAAATTATATGTGGTTCAGTTAGATATTTTCAAAACCCAACTATCTAAAGAATCGACAGGAAATTCACGAAGTTGTTTTGGAAAGGCATAATGCCAAAAGAGATCTGGCTTAATTTTATTACAAGTTGTATTTTTTATTAAAATATTCATTTTCCCGTTAATAGGTAGGTATATAAAATACAATAAAATAAAAGAATTTCATACACCGAATATATTGTTTTATTACTATTATTCCGCGGACGTCCTCTGCTTCTGCTGCTTTCGACAAACAATTTTCCTTGCCATCCTTTCTTTGCTCATCTGTTCCACATGACCAAACCAGTGGCCATGTCACTGGCTCTGCATACTGAGAATTCCGAGTTCGATTCCCGGTGAGGTCGCAATACATCTTTCTGATTTCTTTAAAATCTAGGTGTTCTTGTCGGACCGCAATTAAAATTGGGCCTTCAGGCCCATTGTAGCATTAAAAATTGCTGTACATTTGGTTTGAGGGTATAGTCCCGCTCTCCTACAATATAGCAATTACCAAATCTGGTACCTAGTACCGTTTGTCGTAACTTGATATTTTGTTTGGACATAATGACAAATATATTTCTGATTTTTATAGTGCTCTTCGGCTGACTAAAATGTGGTCTGTGGTCAGCCATTGCTCTGGTAATGGCTGACACTATCCGCAGTCCAAGAAGCAGTGTTCCAGATAAATCACCTATGCACCTTTCATGGATATAAATGTAAAATTATCAAAACCCGAGTGAAATAGAAACCTTGAAAAAAAATATTGTCGACAATGCCCTGCAGTAAAATTCATTTAGAGTTGCGGAAAAATCAATTTCTTCTGACAAAAAAGTATTGTTCGAGATCTAAGTAAATTACTTCTCCTGTTAAGGATATACTGTAGGATCAGTCGATCGTCAGAAAAGCCTGTGTCACCCTACATAATATTGTACATTTCGACACTTTGTATGTAAAATGTCGAAAAATTAATAAAAAAATATTTTATTGACAGATGTCAATTACATTGCGCAGTGCGCATGTGCGACTCTGACCGAGAGTTTAATCTAAAATTTCCGCTCAGAATTCTCTGACAGATTTCGCTTAATCCGATTTGAAACAACCCGTTTTTGAAAAAAGTACTAAAAATTTCAGTTTAAACTCTACGCTTACTTTGATCGAATTTGAAACAACCGGGCCTTAGACGTTTACTAGTTTTTTTTACAAAAAAGCTGGCTTTTTTGTATAATGCATCCATAATTCCAGGAAAAAAGTTTTGTAGATATTGTATGGTACCAAAAAGTAGAAATTCATTCCTGAAAACTGAAAAATGAATCCAACATTAAGGCATCAAATAATTGAGGACGGATTTTCCTTGTGAAAATCCGTCCTCAATTATTTGAAATGTGTTCTTAATTTTTAGATAGTTTTTTGATTAAAGTAGCTCATAAACATGGCTATACTTTACAGGTAGATTCTTGCTTTAATAATGAGTCGAAATTTTCAAGCAACTATGTCTTAATATCAATAGTTATGGAGATAATATGTAACTTTAAAGTTTGCATTTTTTTTCTGAATTATCTTCTATAATACGTAATACTATCATAAAAGTAAGTTATTCGAATATTCAAAAAACATTTTCATTAATACAAGTCAAATAAAATTATAACTTTGCAAAAAATATATTTTTCAAATATCTGCAAGGTTCTGATCATTTTATTTTACTTTATTGAAAAAAATGTGTCTTTATTACTCTATAAATGTTACTTAAATAACAATTCAACGTTAGTTTGTATGAAAATTGTAGAACAGAATAATTTCTACCGAAAAAATTCCATACATTTTTTCGTACAAATAATTGTTCTCACTTTATGCGTCTTAAGAGGTCACATACCTGACCGAATGAAGACATCATCTTTTTATTATTTACAGTACCTAATATACAGTAATTCGTTAGCAGTTTGCACAAAATCTAAGTTTACGAATAAACGAGGAATCGTTGGAACGCACTAAATTATTAAAGAAAGTTAGAGAAAGGCCTTTTCCTTTATAAACGGGCGAGCTATCGGTGCGCAATTTCGTTTATTGTGACAAAGAGCGACGACAGATAAAGCGACCGGCGATTCAGAGTGAATTGTTCATCAAAATGCATCAAAAAACAAATCAAATAAATGAGTTAAAAACAACAAAAAATGACTATTTAGATTATTAACATAAAAGTAGAACATCGAAAACGTATCATAAGACCAGATTCAAAAATATTAACAGAAGATAAACAATGACTCATATATATATTGATGTATTTAGAAATTCCGATTAAAAAACGGTCATAACTTAAAAAACGAAACGGACCATAAAGAGAACATACAAACGAATCATAATAAACGGATCATGAAAAAGAACGTGTGTATAAACGGAACATAAAACAAATACTCGTTGAACGAATCATAAGACTTGATTATGAGAAACATAGCTACTATCACATAAATTAATTTTATCCGGATAGTTTCGAGATAATCACAAAAATATTTTTTTGTGATTTCTCACTTCCTCTTCGTCGAAACGCAAAAATAGTTTGTACGAAAATTGTAGATTAGAATAATTTCTACCAAAAAGGTTCTATACAATTTTTTCGTACGAATAACTATTCTCAAGTTATACAGCTTAAACAGTTCCAATTGGATAAATATGTGAGTACCCATTTGCAAACGCGCAATACGCGTTTTTTGTAGACGTCACATAACAGGTACACTTTTATTATACTGGGTGGGGCAGGAATGTTGCTACAAAAATAAACACGTATACTTCTGTTATTTTTAATTTTATTTTTTTATCGTTTTAAAAAAGGATTTCATTATTTTTTTAACGCAGGAATTAATTTTTAAAAATAACTTGTCTTAGATGTGTCCTGCACCTCCGTTAATGCAAACTCTGCGTCTGACCAAAACGTTGTTAACTGCCGCTGATCATGGCTGCCCGGGGTATTGCTTCAATAAAGGCACTTATGGATTCTTTTAACTCGTTTTTATTACATGGCTTAGTTTTGTATACCTCATGCTTACAATATTCCCATAAAAATCTGGGATAGTGACGATCTTGGGGGCCAACGACGTTCGGCGTTTCGTGAGATTTTATTTTTTCACCAAATTTTTCACGCAGGGCCAGCATTACCAGTCTTGTTATGTGACAACTGGCTCCATCTTGTTGAAACCATATATTTCGCAAATGTATTCGCATATATTTTTGGAAAAAAAATTTTTCCAGCATGTTTCATGCTCTCCATTCACTGTAACATTGGTATCGTTTTCTTCAAAAAAGTAAGGGCTGACAATACGGGTGGCAGACACCGCACACCACACCGTCACACGTTCTGCATGCAGCCTCCCTGGGTGGGTGTTTTGAGTATTTTCATTGGCCCATATACGACAATTTCGCTTGTTTACTTTTCCGTTTGAATCAAAGTACGCCTCGTCAGGTAGAAATAACAATTTATGATGTTTGCATCTGTAGCGATATTGGCCTATTCAAATAGACATTGCTGAAAAATTATACGAAAATATCTATCTGCTAAAAGCTCATGATAAGGAGAAGCACCACAATTCATAAATACTCTATAATTAAATATTTGCCGGATAAGTAGGTGCGGGCTAGCCTTTATTATTTCTGCACGCGGGCGTGTAATGCATGCTTTATTTTATTTTGACGAAGCGAGCCAACCAAAAACGGTTGCCCGCGGAACGGATCTGGCCAATGAGAAGCGTTCTGAGAGATAGACCTTTATCTTTACACGTAGGTTGGAGTCAAAAATGGCGAGAGGTTTTGACTATATAAGCCATACAAATTCGAGGAACGGCCCCCTTTTCCTTCAGCATCAACGTCGGCCGGAGGCCCTTGTGGAGAGAGGACCGAAATACCATCAGTGAGGCAGAGAGGCGGTAGCACTCGAAGATACAGATAAGCATTTCCAATATTATTTATTTCTATTGCCTTTTACGTGTATTCAATTTAGAACTTTCTGGATCGTGACAAATATTGATACATGTTGTGGATTATTTCGTTACGTATTTTGGGCCTAGGGATAATTATTACTAGGCGCGCATCAGATTTAATATACAAGAAATCGTAACTTTGCGGCTGTGATAAATCCAGCGGGTGAATTATTGCATAACGCTTATGAAATATTTAAATGCGTCGCGGTCCATATGGAAAATCATTTAAACTTGATATTCATATATTACCAAAGATATAAAGGCTTTAAAATGGAATATTTTACTGACGAAGGGTGTTTGTTTTGTGGGACTTGAAATTCAGAATAATTGTGTATATTTAATGTCGCGATTTCGGTTCGGTATGTACGAGATATTCTCAGGGCGGATGTATCTTTATGCAAAGGAATGTTATGTTATCTATACTGGCGATTGAATACACGGATTTCTATATGATTTGTATTATTTTGGGAATAATTGAGATCGGGGTAATTATGTGTTTTTGATATCACGATTGTCAGTGTGATATAAATTCAGATCGTACGAGAAATTTCCTACAAATAATATATTTTAATAATGCATCTGGATTTTATATTTATTTTATTAAAACATGGATGTGTGGTTATTGGACAAGGTACATGTTTGTATTGCGTATCATTGGGCAATCGTTTTAAACACGATTTGTTCCTATCAAGTTCTTATAAAGACGTATTTCGAATTGTATATCAATATATAGTATACAATTATAGAAATAATTAATTTAGATACAGTCGGTCTTCAGCTAAGGATCGCGGAATTTTGTACTAACGAGCAACATTCTCGATGGAAGGAAAGTGAAAGGCTGCACAGGCGATGGTAATTGCTCAATTCTGGAGAGGACCCGTTATATGACTTCGGATCAGAATGCCATCTCAGAAGCGGACCAACTACAGAAATAAGATAAGAACCTTTAATATTACTTATTCTTTATTTTCTTATGTGTATCAAATGGAATGTTCGTGCTATATAATTTGTCATTGTCACATGGTCACTATTCATTTCATTACGTGGGTTCAGAGTTCGACGGTAACGGACGCGGTAACAAGTTGGTACTTGTCGGGACGTGACGTCGGGATTATTTCTTAATTATCTTTAGGATAGAAGCGAGGTCATTATACGTGCATTCTGCATTTCAAACGTTTTACTAACATTAATAAATACATATTATTGCGTTTTACAAATTGAATAGGATCACGGGAAATAGGCATTTCGTCCGGTTGTGCAATATTAACTTCCAACGTAGCATAATGAGATCTAATTATTATTATTATTATTATTAGGCGAGGAGCCGTACGTCTTTCACGCCCCATGATCTTGGGAGGCTGAATTTCGATTGTGGAAAAAGATGAAGTTAGATTTACTCGCGTGCCATAAGCAACCACACATAAGACAGGGTCGAATGTCGGAGCGCGCGTTCTCGGCTATGGAGACTGTTTAGAGTGGGAGACATCTTGGATTTGGGACTAGGTATGATTATCTTAACTGTATCTACCCGGTTAAGACAGGGTTTTAAAGCCAAGAATTACAGGATAGTCAGAAGGTCCTGGAGCGGTGACCCTCAAAGATTCAAGGGGAAGAACCTCTTACGTCTTTTCAGTCCCCTTGGTGCGACGAGCTCGGGCTCTGGTTATGAATGTATATGAATGTATTAACTCCGTACTCAAGGACGAGATAGGACGTTCCTCATGAAGGAGAAATTATAAGATGCAGGTAGCAGTTCGACAATCAATACTTATGCTTGGGACCGCTTTAATGAACGAGTTCTGTTAGCAGTTTAACAATCAACTTTTATGATCGGGATCGCATTCAGGAGCGCGATGGCATTACTAACAACATCATATTCATCATTCACCATCTTTTCTAACTTGCTGTATACAGAGACCTTCGAGGTTCTCTCTTCCCGGCCAGCGAGAAACATATCAGGAATTACACAATCAACTGTACCATCATTAGTTTCTGATAAAACCAGTTTGTATCGACTTCGTCTTGCAGCACCATCACAAGCCCATTTGATAATACGTTAGAGATTCGTACACTCAACGTGAGATAAAACTTTATTTTGGACTAGTATCAGTCTATGTATAGTGTGATTCACAGGAGGAAGCTCGATTTTAGCTGATGTCTCTGTTGTCATCAGCTGGGTAACATTTTATTTTAGAGAGTAGCATCATCTCATAGCACGAATAAATATTAGTTCTATGATCTTTCCTATATTTTTGAATAGCTATATTAAGTTTTTTGTCATCTAAGAATCTACGCGCAATTCCTAAATTTTATCTTAGTTCATTTTACAATTATATTAGTTTCACCAATTTGTCTGCTTGTCTGGACGGAATCTTATAACCGATATTTCAACCGCTTCCTAATGTCCAATCGAACTGAAATTTTGCACACAGGCATATTCACGATGACGATACATTAATCAATTATCTCTAATTAATCAATTATTCCATCATAATTAACCCACCAAAAAGTGGCGCTAGTTTCGAAATGATTTTATGCGCTGGGTCTAGACTAATGTAGAAAATTAAATTACAAAATTTCTTTTGTTTCTTAAACCACGCTTATATTTAAATGTAATATAAAATATTTTTGACTCACTTTCTAAATTATAGTGTTTTTTTTGGATTTTATGATTAATTGTGGTATCAAAAATGAAAATGTCATAACTTGTAAATTAAAATCATTAACATTAGTTTGGTTTTCGTATCTATCGGAACTCCGAGCAACAATTATACATATTTTTGTATGGTTTATTTACTAACCAAAACATATGATGCACAAAATATAAATGTAACTTAATTGACACAATAATTCATATACATTTATATAATTTATTCATAGTATTTGTATGCAGATGAATTTCAATGAACTAAATTTTCAACCTTATTTTCATTGTTAGCATCATTACTATCATTAATTTCAACAATGCTCAGGCTATTCGCACTATCCATCATTTCATAATATTCAACAAAGGTAACTGAAATAAGAAACAGTTTGATTGGAATTTATGTAAATATCTTGCGAAGATCGCATCGATCGTCGTTTTATATTTTGTAGTGCTGAGTTTTCGATCGCTGGACAGGGTCAAACCTTATACTTCTTTCATTCATTCAAAAACTCAATTAATGGTAGATTTCTCTCATCTGCAAATTGAAGTATCCACTTAATATCATAGCCTACATCGTCAAATCGCCATTTTGGAATTTCGCTCGCTCAATATTCAATTTCCAACCATTGTGCGCCGTCTTCCCTCGCACGCTGGAAACAGAAGGAAGGAGAACAACAAGTGAAGGTGTTTAAGACCGATCGGCCTTTAGGACTCGGCGAGTAACATAGGCGATATTTCCCCCATATTTTTTTAACCCTTCCCCTCCCCCTGACATATTTTCGATGCAAATTTGTACCGTTCAATCGATCGGACTCAAAATTTGGAAACAAATTCTTTAGGACTCGGCAGGTAACATAGGCTACATTTCCCCTTTACCCCTTTCCCTCCTTCTGATATATTTTTGACGCAAATCTATACCTTACGACCGATCGGATTCAAAATTTGGAAACTTATTCTTTAGGACTCGGCAGGTAACATAGGCTATATTTTCTCTCTCCCTCTTTACCTTTTCTCCTCCCCCTTATATAATTTCGATGCAAATCTATACCGTTCGAATCAAACCTTTGTTTCCCCCCACAAATTTATTTTCAACTTAATCCTTAACCCGTGCAACGCCATGTATGAACAGCTAGTTATTTCATAATATTAAGAAAGAAAAAACTTTTTTACAATATTTTTGAGCTTGATACGCACTCGTGGTCATTTTCCACTTTTCAGAGGGCAGATCCCCGGCTACGATCGCCGCTCTGACGTGCTATCAAATAAATTGCTGAGCGATGATCACTAAGGGGTGGTGGTGGGAAAATTTTAAATGAAAACATTCAAGTTCGAATCGTACATATATTTACATAATTGAAATTTGAAATTAATCGTTAAATCTAACCTTATTATCTAACCTTATTTCTACCTTTCTACCGTCGTGAACGTGGCGACGTCCTGGTCCGGCGACGCGACGCTGTACGCATCACGGAGCGACGTTGCCGCGCGATTCCCTCGCCCTTCTGCTCCAGCGGCGCCGAAGGTGACGCAGGGCGTGAGGCCCACCACACGCTGGTCTGCTTCTGGGCTGGCGGCGGGGCTGGTTATCGCCCTGATAACCAGCTGACCATCTCCAATGGTCTTCGGCTCCGCCCTTGTCCTCTTCTTCTGTCCGTAACAGCGGCCACGTCAGGCTACATCAATCCACCTGACGCCGCTGTTGGTGGACTCCAGACGTCCTCCTCAACCTGCTTGACTGTCGCCTTGGCAGTTAAGATCACGTCAGACCACCCGGCTCTCCAGGGAGTCTTCTTCCTCCGCTGGGGCTTCTCGGCATGGTCCTCTCGACTGTCGCTCTGACTAGCCGAGATCTCTTTCCTCTTTCTTCTCGGCACTCCTTCCGCGGTTCACTTAATTGATGGTCGGCCGACAGTCATCTCATCACTGCCGGCCGACGCCGTATTTCACATCACAACTCCACTTCCAACTAACTACTGACTCACTAAACTTCCAAGTCCCAACTGCTTCCAACGAACTACTCACTTCTAGACTTCCAAGTCCCAACTGCTTCACTACTGTCCGTGCTAACTACTAACTCCCAACTAGACTTCCAAGTCCCCACTGCCTGTGGGAGTAGCCATGCAGGGTTTTTATACATTTCAGCGTCCGCGCGCTTCCCTTCAACGTTTTTGGCCACTTCCCTCCTGTCCGACACTTAATTCTTATTTGTTAGGCCTAATTTTTGGTCACGCCTCTTAATATTATTTTACTGAATTAATCTTAACTAACAAGAAATAAAAATCTTAAAATTAATACCACTTATAAATAATTTTTACATACAATTAATTACATTAAAAATTATTTTATTATCATATAACATAAAATTATTATTAATAGACCTAAAATACATTTACATATGCACTATGTAATTAACTATACAATTATCTAAATTTTTACAATAAAATACAACTTAGGATACCTTATTATTAAACTTATTGCGGTGGTCACCCGAACTATGACATAATCACCAGCAAAAATAATATTACTACAACTAGATTAAATACAATTGATTTATAATTTTATAATTATGTACATTTAAAATTAATAAATTAATCCTAATCATTGTTAATTTGATCTACCTATAATTCTCGTATTTAAATACCGCAATCCAGCTAACTTTTTATTCTCTGCTGCTTTTACATATATTTTGGTATTAATAATTGTACTCTAATCAAACAATAAACGGAATGCGCGTCTAGGTACATATGGCTTTTGGACCACCCCGGCGAACGTCAATACGATTTATTGCCGTTCAAGACAAACACGGAAGCAAGGCAAAAGATTTTTCTACAATTTATGGACGGACTGGTGGACCATGTTAACTGTCGATTTTAGAAAACTAATTGCTTTCTTATCGCCGAATTCGCAGAAAATTTATTTAAAACCATGTTCTCTGTCTCCTTAGAAATTAATAGCCCTGTAGCATATTTGCAGCCAGGACGATGAGGGTGTTCTTACGACAAAATTTAAAAACATTAAATCGTTCGCAGAATTACCCTTGGCTTCGAAATCTTCTCACAAAAAAAACGACCACCCCATTATCGGGACTAAATACAGTCAAATTTGGCGCGTTTTTGCAATAATATTAATATGAATACATCAAGATCATTATCTATTAAAAAGGTTATCAAATAAAAATATAAATAAATCAAAGTATAAATAAATTAAATAAAAAACGAAAATAAAAATTACCCTGCAGTACTCAAAACCCCAGCCTCCCTCGTGACAGGCGAGGGTACTCACCACTATACTACTGCCGAGGATACGGAGGCGAGTGACTAAATAGCTGTATTTAAATTGCAAAGTATATTAATATATCGTGCAATAGTGAAGAAAATCGCAGCGGCTGCCCTGTCAAAAATACCGTAACGGTCGCAGGTTTTTCTCAACATAGGCATAGGCAATTTTTTTTCTGATTTTATTGTTTAATTCTTTGTTTGTAATGTGGAAGGTAAGTTTAGTCTATCAGGCGAAAAAATATTGCCTTCAGACTCGCTCGAAGATAATTCAACTCCTGCTAGTATTACACTTCTCTTGATTTTTGTTAATGTTCAAATTAAATTTTTTGACATAGAGACCCCTGTTAACTTTTTTTGTAATTGTTGTAGAATTGCGGTCTGTTCCACCAATATGCATTTTCTTTTGTCAAATGTCGAATGGGACTCTGCTATGCTATATAAAATCTTTTTTATGATCAACAGATCATCTTTTCTAAGTTTGTTGAGGTTTCGTAGGTTGGCAACACATTGTCCGTAATTTTTTAAACACTCCCGAATATAGAGCACTGATAACATTGTCTTCTTGTTTCCGTAATGATCTATTAGTTGTTACAGAAAATTATTTGACGAATGTTAAACGCACGCACAACTGTACTCTTATAATTTTTTTTCTAAAATTACACTAATATAGATATGACGCGATAGGCGCGCGACCACATTCGACTAGGTACCTACCCTTCAAAGTAATAAAAACAAAACTATTTGTAAACTATGGCGAGCTTTATAACTCTATGTCACTTAATAAGAACACAATAATATACGTTAAGTTTAAATAATAATATTTAAAATAATTTAGGAAGTCGTTGCTTAACACCACTATTTCATACCAAACTATATAATGTATCAGAGGGGATTGATGCGCGGGCTGTTACACTAAAAATAAATAAATAATAGTTAACTCGTTTGTAATTGACATAACAAGACGACATATTTCTACTATAAAAAGGGATTTGAGAAAAAAATTGACCCATGCTACTGTACATACATGGGTTTTTTAATTTAAAATACTGAAGCCAAGTTTAAAAGCAGCCGTGACCCGACCAGCGATGGACAAATTAAAGAAAATTTGAAAATACGGAAAAGTCATTCGGGCCACTGAGCTGCAAATGTAGTTTCTCAATCAGCGGATCTGAAACATGTACAGGAAGACAATAAGAGCGCAGGAAGCTGCCGCACTAGAGACCTGGTGCTGGCGGCGGGTGCTGCGAATCTCACGGACGAATGTGTCGAACCTGTTTGGTCGGTTCTATGACCGGAGGTCTGGTGTAATCACGTCTTGTAAAATGTGGCCTGGAGTGACGCTTGTTGGTCATAAAATCAGCATCCTCGTGGCTGCGATCCATTGAAGGTCTGGTCTCCTCGAGCTTAGGGCCTGCTGCCGTCTGTCGCTGCAGCAGGTCCTCCAGCCGCGCACTCCGAGTCTTCTCGGCTTGCCCGGCTTCTGGGTGGGCAGCTGGGATAGTGCCACCCGGGACCCTTGAGGATTTCACCTTGGCCTCATTTAAATTAAAAGTAATCTAAATTTTTTTTTTTTTCATTCACAAATAATAATTGGTATGTGAAACAGTTATATAATCATGAATACGCCTGTTTCATTATTTAGTCTTGATCAATAATAATGTTGGTATCCCGAAAGATCCGGGATTATAAATCCTGGGTCGGGATCCCCCACCTATGTGGGAGAGGTATCCCCAAGAGAAATGTGTGAAAATTAAATATAATATTCTGTTTTCTTTCAGCATCAAAATGACGCGCAAGAATTGGAAAACTTTTATGATGAACCTATACACCGGGCAAGACTTTCTTCTGACCCCCACAAAATAATAATATTTTTTTAAATCGACCACTATAATGGAATATATCATATACAGGTGTTTCATAACTGATCTATAATACTTAAGAAAAGTTTCATAGATCAGTTTAAGAAAATGAATCGAAAATGTTCAATACTTCGTGAAAAAAAATCATTAGTTACGGAGATAAGCGACTTCAAAAGTTGCATATTTAAAAAAAAAATATCGAGTATCGTAAATGCTACCCTTTCTTAATCTTGTTCATTTTTATGCGTGAGGAATGGTGTTAGGACTCTATAAGGTACTTCTGGTCTTACCTCGACTCTACATATGGCCACATTACTAGCCCTCTCGCATTTTCGGTCGTTGACCCTACGTTGTAGTGAATGCTTAAAAAATACCTACGCAGGTGAGATTATAAAACTTTGTCATTAGGCTTCGTGGAGGGGGGAACAGAAAACAGCGCAAGCATTGCTGACAGGGCGC
The DNA here is from genome assembly GCA_016648135.1 of Agrypnia vestita. Lineage (NCBI taxonomy): Eukaryota > Metazoa > Arthropoda > Insecta > Trichoptera > Phryganeidae > Agrypnia > Agrypnia vestita. The sequence continues at coordinate 187,415 of JADDOH010001871.1, forward strand.
AATAGCTTGGGAAAGCTACACTACTACCTTCCTAGCCGCCCCACTTGTCAGTGGCGGCTGGAGGGGTTTGTTCCTGCTCAGCCTCTCTGTGGCAAGATGTCGGCAATCCTCGGCTGTTTTCCGGCTGCAAGGGACAGGAGGAGGCTCCTCATCCGGCCCCGCCTTTTCCCGTTCAAGTTCACACCTTTACGGTGACGCATTCCGTCCACATAGCACGGCCCTTTGAACAGACCCAACAAGGGCGCGAGCGGGTTCGGTGCTCGAGCCGTTCTCCCAATTGGACATTTTCTCCTCGACAACGATGCCGGCGCCGCACGCTATAACTTAGTTTCCATGTAATATCGCTTCATTTAACGCGGTTCAAGGCCTTTGAATATTTTATTCCTGAGAGCCTCACTTACTTTCTTACACCACAATTACATACGTTCACAGAACACGGAAGAAGGCGTATAGTAGAGGTGAACTCCTTTATCAATATCCTCCAAATTGGTAACCGCCACACACCACAAACTCCATAAACCTTAATCACAAATAGTATACAATTTGGGTTGTACTATGCCTGTCTCACTAGAAGAAACTGCGTTGAGACAGGCATAGTTTCCAAATAGTTGTACGGTTAGATTTTAATTCATATTTGTCTAGTTACAAGTTATTTCTTATTAGTGTTGTTATTTGTATAGGTATACAAAACAAAAAACGTTTAGAAAAAATAAAAGTAATAAAATTAGTAAATTAAAAGCATTTATATGTATTTTATTTATGGTTTTTGTGTTTAATTTGTAGAACTCCATATTTATTTTTAGCGAAATTGAAAATAAATTAAATTTTAATAAATATTATTATTAAGTTCTACGGGTTAAGTATTTTTATGTGTTACAGCTGTTTCGGCTTGTAAGGCCATTATCAAACAGTGGATATACCACGTACAAACAACTTATTTATAAAATTTTATGTTTAAAGTTACCCCTTCCCCTTTAGAGTAATTAGATATTTGTGGTGAAGCCCTGTAGTAATGTACGTGTTTTCCCGGGCACTTATCATTAAAGGTGCCTCGGTTAACGTTATGCTTAATTATCAAAAGTCCCCGTTTTCTGCAAGTGTTATTTATAAATATTATTTTAATTTATGTCCTTGATTATTGGTTTTTTAAAGATATTTGGTATATCCACTGTTTGATAATGGCCTTACAAGCCGAAACAGCTGTAACACATAAAAATACTTAACCCGTAGAACTTAATAATAATATTTATTAAAATTTAATTTTTTTTAAATTTCGAAAAAAAAAAAAAATTTTTTTATATGTTTTGACAAAAAAGAGAAAAAGAAGAAAAAAACAGAAAAGAAGAGGTAGAAAAACCAGTAATTATTATTATTCATTAATTTGTTCGATTGAGAGCACCAATTTTGTGTCTACCCAAAAAGCACAAAATTAGTGCTCTAACTCGAACAAATTAATGAATAATAATTACTGATTTTTGTATAATAAGGTATTTTGAGAAAAAATACAGTCATTATATTATTAAATTAAAAGCACGGTATTTAGTTATTGCGATATTATGAGTTAGTAGGGTGTTAATGTCAAGGAAATTCAGCTTTTTGAATACTGATGCCCACATATCTCCTCGGAGTTCAAGAGCAGTGTCATCGGCAAAGCATATAACATTTCCGTCAGTGGGAATGTTGCAGAGATCATTGATGTGCCTATATTAAAAACATTATTGGACACTACCCTGTGGGACACCCAAGTTTGTGATAAGGAGTTTGCTTGTAATGTTTTTAATTGTCACTCGTTGGTTCCTGTCCGATATGTAGTTTTTAAACAATTGTAGTTATTTCCCAACGATACCATTTTTTTTAATTTATCTAATAATTTTATATGCAGTATTGTGTCAAAAGCCTAAGTCAAGGATGATGGATATACATTTTTGGCCATTATCTAAATTGCTAGTAATGAAGTTCGTGGCACGGGCAATAGCTTCGGTTGTTCCTATGTTTACTTCAGAGTAAATTCAGAGTAGTGATTTTCTGGTATGATTTTATTATTCTCGACATATTTTATAATTTTTTTAATAGTTTTTTCCAGTATTTTCTAAGGGGAATTGAGTAGCGTAATTAGTCTTTAGTTACTGATATCACTTTTACTGCCTGTTTTATTAATTGGGATTATTAGTCCTTCTTTAAGTTTGGAGGGGAGTTGATAATTAGAAAGTGTAAGAGCGTTGTCAGTTTTACATTCATCATTTTGAGTATGTTTACCGAAATTCCGTCTACACCAGCAGCATCACTATTTTTTAATGATTTAATCTTTTCTTAGATCTCTTGTTTTTTAACATTTGTAAAAGAGAATTTATGAGACATTTCAACATTTGAGTTATTGGTTTCAATTTTGTTGATTGAGTGTGGTACAGGGGATTTTATTAGCTAAATGAGACAAAATGTCGGTAAATAATTGATTGGCATGGTTAACAATTTCATTGGGGTTATTTTTGAAATATGTTGTTTGACCTTGAATTTCTAACTGATTGAGAACTGTTTCCTTTTTTGGTCTGTATAAGATGCCTCCCTTATTATGTTCCTTTTTTTCTGAGTCACCGTTGTAGTCGATGATTTTTTATTTATAGTGGATTTCTTTTGCTTTGTTCATTATTTGAGTACAAATGTTACGGCATCATTTGTAGAAAATATTTAAATTTTAAAGAAATATATAAATAAATAGAAATTTAAACAAATATAAATAAATAAAAATTTTAAAGTAATGTCATAAGAGTTGTTACGTATTTTTTGAGTATTAAGTTTCTTTTATTTATGCATTTAATTATATTTAGAGTGTAATCCACGGTTTTAGTGATTTTTTACTTCAGGGGATGTGTTTGCATATTATAGTTGTATATTTGTTTACTTAATTTTGTGTAAGTCTATTTTTTTATGTAAAGCAATTCCATGCCTTATTGGAGTCTTAAGTAATCTTAATCAAAAGTATCATTAAATAACATAAATTAGAAGAATCTAAAGATTCTTCGAATTCATGTTATTTAATGATACTTCTAGATTATCATACTTTATTTTTGTAATAGATTGTTTGTATTATATTCAAGAACACATTCTTATTGTAATTGTTGCAATTTTTTCAGAACAAAGTTCAGTGAAATTTAAAACCAAATTAATTAATCAATTAGAAAGACATACAGAAAAATCAACAATGTTTTCATTGTTTTCAAGGAGAGATATGTGCCCATTAAATGATATAATAAATGGTGTAAAATCATTTTTGATGGGTTCGATAGATTGCTAAAATGCTTGTATCATTGTTGTAATTTATTTCTTAATAAGTAGTTGGCATCTTAAATAATGATTTCAGATACAGTTATATGGAGTTCTATAATATAAACTATTTCTCCTTCACTTTTGATGGAATATTTACATGTGTTATAGTGTGTAATGTTTGAGAATTTTAGGTGAGTATGAATCTGACAGCCAGCACTCGGTAAGAATAATTACTTGGAAGTCTGTATAGAGCGTAACCAATAATTCTTCAAAATTTTTGTTAATTGATCTAATATTTTGATTAATAATAATAATAAAAGTTGGAAAAAATATTGAGAATTTTAAGGTTTTTATCGCCATTAAGATATTCGTGGCAGGATTGTATTTCTGATGTTACAGAAGACTCGAATGTATTTCAATTAATCATGTCTTATAATTCTTGAGTCATTTTTAATTACACATGTAATTAGGTTGAGTGTTATAATAACACAATATAATATAAATGTAGGTAGGCTCCGTTGCCAGTGTCAATGATTGGTGACGAATCCTATTCTCACTCGAGTATGTGTTGGTAAGTATATTCGTTTCATAATTATATTCAAGTTATACATTACCAACTAACCGAGTGAGAAGAGAGTAGTCTCCGCAAAGTGAGACCACTAGTCCGAGCGCACACACATTATATTATATAATAATTTGAAGTGGCGGAAGAACTGAATACACGTTAAGACTTATAACTTGGCAAAATCAAGCTCCAAGTGTCAGATTGGTGTTCCAGACCGCCCTCAAGCTGCTACCGGCCCGCTCCTCCAGGAAGCTGGTGCTGGCCGTCTGCGTGGCTGTTGGGGCGTTTCTTATCGGAGTCGGATCGGGTGTCGGCATCTCAAAGGTTACGGCCAATTCTGGTCTGCCCTCGGAACCAAGGTTTGTTAATTGTTTGCCTTATTGTCAACTGTTAACTTGATGTCGGCTCTTGTACCGTTGTTTCAGATTATCAACTTGCTTTTCTACTACTACAATTAACACTTAGCATTAGTTTTCCTGCTAATAGAGCGAGGTGATTCAACAAGTACAAATGATGATGATGAAAGGGATCACCAAATAACAAAATTAATCTGAATTAATTTGAATCTGGAGTCTGAATGAGCCATTCATAATTCTCCGCCAGGCCACAACCTAATTTGTCTCTGTCTTTCAGATCGGAGCTGAATAGAAGTAATGGTATGATAACGATAAGTGAACTCGAGAGTCTTCAAAACATGACAAAGCAGGTAAGTCACTTACTATGAGTAATGTGAACACTGAATGTGTCATGGGGATTATTTTTTCAATACGGAAATACTGGCCCTGAACTCAATCTATAACCCCCCTTAAAAATCACTTTTTAATTAGCATCCACAGCTTCACCAGATGTGGACCAGACAGTCCCTAGGCCCAAGCCCGCCGCGCTGGCTAGGAAACCATGGAACCTACAGGGCTGACGACCCGTTATTGGCTGGTTTAAGGATATTTTACACCATGGCCATGTTCATCATCCCCCCCTCCTTCCCTTCCTCGGAGCAACATTTTTACATTTCATTTATACACTGATAGCCGTCAAGAGCTATGGTTAAGAGGTTTAGGATGTCTTTATTGGATTATAACACTTTAATATACAATATGTAGACTTTTAATATAGATTTCACTAGATCCTTCATAGGTCATTGATAGTTGATGATAATCTCCCTCACATGTCTCAGTGGATTCTGTAGGGGTGTGCCCACACAATCTGTTAGTGATGTGACAATTCCATTCTTCAGTTCGGTTTAAAACCGAGATAGTTGGGCACCTGCACTCCGTACAGCATTGTTACGTGTCCATTTTTGGAGGTCTTATCCAATATATTTATTTTACTTATGTAATTGTGGTACTTTAGGATACAAACCTTCCAAGGCAACTTTAGCTCCACCACAATGACCCGTCTAATTGTATTTGAGTACCTACAGTACTATGCCAGGTTTCAGTGTTTTAGAGCATAGCTCTCTTGGGAACATATATTGATAGTCCGTATTGTTGAGTTATTTGAATGATATACAAACATTGAATGAACCATGTCTTTTCACCATAACATAAGGCTGACGAGAATGTAACAAGACTATTAAAAATTATATAATATAGAAAACACTTAAAAAAATGAAGCCATAACAAGTATTAACTCGTTATTAAATACGAACTGAAAATAAGAAAACACCAACACGCAATAGTATTCAGTGTTGCGTTTTTTTGATTATTGAAGTTGAGACTTTTGAGATCCCCTTCCTCTCTTCCCGGGCCTCAATAAATTTATCATTGTACCCTTCTCTTCAGACAAACTTTGGTTTTTTCTAGTTATTGTCTGGATGACACTCTTCCTGAATTCCTCCAGCGCCTTATTATATCTTAAAGTGTATCTACCTTCTTCCAAAGCAATTTTACATACAGTTAGGATCCGCTTTGCTGCTGGGCAGACATTGGCATCGCGCAGGTCGCGTGAAGCATTTTCACTCATACTCTAACGCTTCAGATTTCTGGTGTCAGGAAGTATATTTTGAAAAGCAATTATATGGAATTTCTGTATCTCGGGGGACCAGCTGTATAGCGCGGCAGGACGGATAGGAGGCACGTCTACCCACTGGTAAGCCAATCATGCTGAATCCCAAGGTTTATTGCGTGGAGTCAAACTTTACTAGAGCCTTTTCTTCAGCCTTTTCCCTTCCTAGACCGCTCCTGTTGGTGGTCCAACACTTAAGGATCTGTGGACCAACATTCTGAAATATTAGTCTCTGGAGTTGTAGGGTGTGTTGCATTCGATCTGTGCACCGTGTATACTTTATTATACCCCGTTATTATTATTTCTCAAACTATACATTTTTTCTAGGAAATTGCCCAGCTCAAGGAAAATATGGACATGAAACTGTGAGTTATGACAGTTTATTTTATAATACAACTATACTATATATTTTATATTATTATAATAAAACAACAGCTTCGTACCCGGCGTTGCACAGGTTAAGGAATATGTTGAAAATAAATTTGTGGGGTGAAACAAAGGTTTGATTCGAACGGTATAGATTTGCATCGAAAATATATCAGGGGAGGAGAAAAGGTAAAATGGGAGAGGGAAATAAAGCCTATGTTACCTGTCGAGTCCTAAAGAATAATTTTTAAAATTTTGAGTCTGATTGGGCAAACGGTACAGATTTGCATTGAAAATATATCAGCGGAGGGGAAGGGTTAAAAGAATAGGGGGGAAATTCCTCATATATTACCCGCTGAGTCTGAAAGAATAAGTTTTCAAGTTTCGAGTCCGATCGATCAAGCGGTACAGATTTGAATGTTCTTAGGTTTTCACGGCCACTCAGAATCTTCAAGTTTGTGTTTACTGGGGTATTATGCCGTGTTGTTACGACCTTTCGGGCTGACGTTTCGGATCCCATTGCAGGGTCCATCATCAGGGCTGATGTGTTGTTGTGAATGTTGGTGTTGTGGTTAAGTATAGGCTTGCAATACCACGCCGAAGTCATGATGTGTTGTGTGTATGATTCATCTATTTTTTACTTCGACATCAAGAAAAGGTAGGTCGTTGTCTTTAGTCTCAGATTTGCATCGAAAATATGTCAAGGGAAGGGGAACGAGAATAGGGGGTAAATCGTTTATTTTACCCGCCGGGTCCTGAAGCATAATTTTGCAAAATTTGAATTGAATCGGACAAACGGTGTAGATTTGTATAGAGAACAGACAGACAGACAGATATTGAGTTCTATAGGTTAGATAACCTGTCCCTGTATAGACTAGCTTGTCCAAGGAGCTATCCATGGGGCACATCTGCGCTAGCTGATATTGATGTTGTGTGTGTTTTGGTGGACCTTTTATACAGCTATACTATACTTTTGTTAAAAAATAAATGTAAATTATGAGTGTAATAGGAATTTGTATTCTTATCATTGTACTACTTTAAACAAGTGAATTCAATTTTTTAAATTCATTCTTTTATTTATATATGTGGGGTGTAAAAGCAAAATCAGTAACATCCAAAAATTTGTTTTAATGCTGTCACTGATGATTACTAAATTTAAAAATCCCTGAATTCTAGATTTTACGTATCTATCTGTGACGAATGTGCGGACGCTTGGATGAGTGAGAGGCAAGCGTGCGAGCGAGACGCGTAGATGGGCCCGTGCTGTTGCGCCGCACCGGGCAGAACGAGATTCACCGGGGTCCGAATCAGTTGTACATTTTGTATTATAAGTAGTGTCTCCAATAAATGTTGTTACCTACGTAACGAGTATTATCAGAAGAACCCGACTATTCCCAAGTGCGTAGGCCGAGTTCTATTGCCTACGCACGCAAGAACATCACACTATCTCTTCCAAAATCATGTTTCTTTTCAATTTATAGCCCATCTCTATACCTATAAAACTCAATGTCTGTCTGTATGTCTGTTCTCTATACAAATCCATACCGTTTGTTCGATTCGATTCAAATTTTGCATACTTATGCTTTAGGACCCGGCGGGTAACAAAGGAAACATTTTCCCTCTATTCTCATACCCCTCCCCCTCCCCTTGACATATTTTCGATGCAAATCTGTACCGTTTGACTGATCGGACTCCAAATTTGGAAACTTATTCGCGGGTAACGTAGGCAACATTTCCCCCCTATTCTCTTACCCCTTCCCCTCCCATGAAATATTTACAATTTAAATCTGTACGGTTTGACTGATCGGACTCATAATTTGGAAACTTATACTTTAGGACCTGGTGGTTAACATTGGTGACATTTCCCCCTATTCTTTTACGCTTTCCCCCCCCCTGCCTAATCTATTATCGATGCAAATCTACACCGTTCGAATCAAAGCTTTATTTACCCTCTATAGTATCTCTACTCCGGCTGAGATTGGGATAGCCTCCAATTAAACATTTTGTATATGCATTTATATTTGGGACTTGTCGTGATGAACGACCG